>JARFOD010124870.1:0-14227 GCA_031763545.1 Mopalia muscosa
CACATTCAGCGGTATTTCAGCTACGCTGTGGCGAGAGCACATTTACAATTCTATGGATTTATTATTTCTAACAAAAACTTTTTATTTTTTTTATTTATTTATTTTTTTAAAAATAATATAAAGAGCAACAGAACGAATGGAAAAGATCAAAAAACATATCAAAAGGATGGGGTTTCAAATACAAAAAGAATTGTTCAAGGTGTATTGAGCAAGCTTATCATTTGTAAATGTTGCCAAACATCCTATTTCAAAACCATGAACGCTTTTGGTGATTTTTCAGTTTCATGTAACTTGTTACGAAGGTATTATTTTAGACGTTAAGCAGCGTGGAAGCGTGAATACCTCGCAACTGTAAGACCTAAGATCCCCTGTTTCATTCAATTATTTATGAATGTTAGCCAGTGGATCTTGTATCTATTTGTGAATCACTAGAGAGAAAGGTCAACACACAAAACCAGATATAAATCTAAATATATATATTTTTTTATATTAATGAAGAGTATAATTTAATAACCATAAGTGTACAAGTTTAGATAGTAAGCTTACTCACGTGATCCAATCCAATGCTGTCTAAGAATCCAAAATAATTATAATTTAGAAAGTATTGCCGAAACATAAATTTAGTCTACCAAAAATACCTAACCAAAGTAAACCGCTGCCCTCTTGAACTCTGCCCTCTTACGGACTAAAAAATCTGATATTCAGTTACCAGGAAAACTTTACACAAAGACAAATGAAATATCAGCGGGAAATTGTTAGATCCAATCAGTGAAAAGCAGCACAGATTTAATTGGTCAATACAAGTAAACAACTTTGCCTTTCCCGTGATACTCAAATATAAATTACTGTCAAATATCCAAGCACTCCACAACAAACTTTAAAGCAACCTAGAAGATTTGTCTCTTAACCCCAATCAGAAAGCATTTTTGTAGAATAAGCCACCAGGGAGATTGAAATAAAAATTGCTTTTTTTCTCTCAACAGAATAGCATAAAACAGAATTTTTATATATTGTATATTTGACTTCAAACAAAACGTAAAAACCTGATTACATGTATTATATTATTTTGCTTATTTATCATGTAAATTTTACGGATTCAAGGTCTTTTTGTCATATCCGAATAAACTTAATTCCACAAACAAATAGCTTTCAAACATATCTGTGTTACTTGACGTCCATGTTGTATTTAGTAAAGGTCAAGATCACATCCAGTCCCTTTTAATTTCCGCACCAAAAGGCAAACGTAACGTTATACGAAATGTATTTTAGGTTCTCTTCCATTTCCTGCTAATTTTTATCTTTTTTCTTTCTATAAAAAAAAGAATCAGGAAAGTATGTCTTTCTCAACAAACCTTAAATAAAGTTTTCCTTTAAATATTAATATTTTTAACAAAAAATCTTTCGCTCCAATTGTCCATATCAGTGCTTCAAAAGGGTTCTACATGTTATCCAATATACCACATAGGTATCCCTTAGATACATGTCCTTATTTGGACATACACTCTCAGTCCTTTACATTGACCATGCCATCTTTAGTTATCAAGGATTCAGTACCGTTTCTTTCAGGCTGGACGTTACTTAACTTGGCTGAAGCCGGGATAGTCATTTCTATAGGGCTGTGTGGAGGTTTGTAATCCTCGCCATACCTCACCGTTATCAAACTATCCTCATAGCGATCTTCGTTACAGTACTGGTAGAAAACACTAGGAAACAACAAGGCTACGGCCAATGTGAGTCCACCGAGACAGAAGAGCACTAAACCAATGACTTTACACATTTCTAACATGGTATTATGGGGATCGGCCTCTTTGTCGACAACTATAATCTGGTGATCAGTGTCAGTGTCAATGATTATAGGTTTCCTAGGCACCAAATATCCCACTAAGATCCCCACTAGTCCAAAGATCATCAGGTTCACCCCGATCCACGTGGACACTTTCCACCAGACGGGACGGCAACGCCTTCTCCTGCGGGCCGGGTTCAGCAGGTACCTGTAATCATCCTCTTCTTCATATATTGAAGGGTCTTTGAAAAAGGTTGTGTCGTAGAAATTGTGCAGGTAAGACTTCACTCCGAAGTAATCCGGACAGCTCCGGCGTTTGTCAAATTTCCTGCTTCGTCTCTGTTCCTGATGCTCGTCCAGAGAGTGCCTTTCCATCGAAGCTTGGCGACTCAGACGTTTGCTGCTTCTTCTGGAATTTGACCTGGACTCATCTCCACCACCGGAAGCAGCCGAAGACTTCCGACTGGTGCCGGTGTGTGAAGAAAACTCTTTGTCCTCTGCGGTTTGTAATTCCGCCATTTTGATATTATTTTGCTGAAATTCTTCAAATAATGCCGAGTTCTTTTGATGCTGGATCAACTCTTCCTGAAGCACAAAAACAAAAACAGCACTGTGATTATCGATGTATTAACAATTTGATATCTTCGTGGACTTATTGAAGGTTGCGGGACGTTTCTTGATATCTGTCAATCTACATGGTTAATCAAGACTACTCATTCGCACAGACACAATCGAAGACAATTGCAGTATAATTAATGTTTACAAGGTGATGATTGAGGAACAAACTCAAGATAGTTATACATTATCTGATTTGGAAGTAATTACTTTGAAATAGAAAACGGAACTTCGTAATTACAGATAGTAGAATTGCGTAATAAAATCAGGAACATTGCAGAATTCCGTGAGTGAGTCAATTAGAGCTTGGTTTTGCTAACCATTCCCTTAAGCATTGGATCAATAAAACAAAGGACTTATTACAAATGGTTTCTTATACGTTTACTGGCTCATTGAATGGCGTGCGCTGCTGAACGATGAACCAGAAAGGAAACATATATGGAAAATACACAATAAAAAAAGGCGATTAATCAAATCAAAAATATCAACGACACTTAATAGCGGACATCCATTAAGCTTTAAAGGAATTTTTTAACAAAGCATTTGCAAATTTGTTTTCCACAAAAATAAAAACGATAAGAATTAAGGTTACACAGGAATGTTTTTGTATCATACTGTCAGAAGCTGTTCGTATCTTAGGTCCTTAACCTTTCGGCTAAATAGATTTGACCGTTATATTCACAAGTAAACATATCAACTGTCATAAAATGAAGACCTGGATTGGTTTGCATCTCTAACATGATTCTGTTCCAAAGGGATTTGACCTTTCCCGTACTATTGGACAATCAATGGATTTCGATCATTCCCTTTGGAACATATATAGCCAGGTGAAAAATCTAGAAACGATTCGGTCTCTCTGATAATCCCTCGGAACGGAATTTCTGTCTGTTCTTTCATATTATTGTAGCACCACGTGATATGCTTTACAGTTGATTTACACATTGTAGCTGTTGTAGGCTACTATACACATAAGAAGAAATCCCGTTGAACACACAATTCATTCACATGTATGTTACGTGTCACATAATGTTAGCATACACAGGAATACTAATTGTCTTCCCTCGGGGTTTGTATTAGTTACCCATAACAACTTATTCGTTAATTTTGCTAATCAGCATCTCTGTTTAGACCTGATTACCATATGAAATGCATATGAGTAAGCGGTAAAAATGCCGGGTAGACTAAGTCAACCATTGTGTAAATCACTCTATAAAGAACCATTTCGTCGCCTTGATGATAACGAACTGTCTTATTCTCCCACGAAGAAACAATACAACCAATGGTAAACAACCTAAACAAAAGAGCTAGGTGTTTCTCTCTAGCTTTCTCTATCGTTCCAAGCGGTGTATCTGTTCTTTAGTCAAACCGTTACTATAACAGGTAAGATAAAATCAGCCCATTCCTTTACCGAGGCTTTGTTGCTAGTTTTGCTGTTCTATAACACCCCAGTTATCACTGCTATCCAAGGTTCGTTTAAACAACACCTTTGTACAAGTCATCGTTATGGAGTCGGAGAGAGATCACCATGGCAACGTAGAGGAATAAAACTAACAATATTGCCCTAAACACACCACCTGCTTGGTTATAGAATCACTTGGAATGTTAATTCTTCAAGGGACCTAACACATTTTTAAATTTATATATTTTTATTGTAGAGGAACGAAATTGTAGAGGAACGAAGAGTCCACTGGGACTCGAACTCGTGTCTCTGGCTAGCGGGGCAGCTCTAATTAACTCAGCTATCAATGTGGAACGACCACGAATGTTCATTTAAATACAGGCGGCGAATCTCTCTCTCTCTCTAGCGGAAAGACTGGCACAGTGCAAAATTAGAAATTTATATCGTGAAAATTCCCACAAATTTGGCTTATTCTGAAATCTGGTTCTAGGAATTATATATTTTTGTAAAAGAAAAATAATATTTTCCACTAATTTATATTTCTAAAAATTCATCACTGTCGATTAAGTGACACTGATGAGTCATCTCATGTATGACTGAGATATATAGATGCGATGCAAATGGTGGTACGTTTAGTGATAAAGTACTTTGACATTAATGTTGCCGGATCTTTCTTGTTAGGATGTTTGGACAGCTTTATATATAATAGATCAGACTCCTTGGCTCTATTGAGACTCTGTTTTAAAACTGAAAGGAATTGGGTATAACTTTTATTAAATTCCATAGGCAAATAATGAAAAAGATATAAGTATATGTTTTCAATTACCGGGATATTACCATCATCAACTTTAATATGGTTTCAAGTGGAGAGATTTTTTACTGGTTGATCCCCTCTATGGCTAAAAATATCAAACACTCCACATCAAGTCGTTGAAAACAGAACATACACAAGCAGTGTATGTTAATTGGATAATCCCTAAACATATCATGTGATTGAACTAATATAATACGGTATCAAAATGACATATGCGTAGTAGGCTAGGTAATTTCACTGCTATAAAAATCTGGGGAATTGTGACACGTAGCGACCGCCTCAAAATGTTTCATATACGTACATTTATTGTTCTGAATGAAGGTCTTACATATTTTGGTATTACGGTATAAACATTACAGAAGTTATATTATTATCGTTATATTAGGATATTTCTCTTAAAATTAATTAACAGACTATTTTAATCTGCCATTCTCAAACGAGTTTATCACCAGGCTGTGGCTATATTGTTCTCATAACACTCAAAACTGTCTACGCTCACATTAGAGCTACGGTTTTCCTTTACACGTAGGGCGACGCTGATGTAATTATTCTAGTAAAATCATAGAGCAAATCAATAAATCCATGTTTGAATAGTATTCAACCAACAAAATAATCGCCAAATATAAAGACTGTTACATATTTATCAGTCAATATCAAACATAAGGTTACCCATAATATAAAGGTCTACATAGAACTTTATCTCTGAGAGTTTAACTAGAACATGAGATGATTCATCGATTTCAATGTACTGATATTCCTGTGCCAGTGTGATTTCTCTTAAGAAATATTAACTACCATCAATGAGATCGTGATTTATCATTTTTGCATATCATATTGTTGTACACAATAATCATAAAATATGGTTCATCATAAAGAGAAACAAAACAATTTAGGTTTATTAATAGCTGCTATAAGGGATTTCTCGAGTATTATCAAATGGTGTATCACTAAAACCTGCAGGTATATAAATGTGGGCTTTAGGTGGTTTATATGAAAACTGAAATCTGAAACACTCTGGGGACTACCTAGAGAACACTTGATATTATTTGGAACACTGAACACTGGTTATCATTTGGAACACCAGATATCACTTGGGACACTGGATATCATTTAGAACAATGGATACGCTTTGGAACACTGTATATGATTTGGAACACTGGATATCACTTAGAACACCGGATATCATTTGGAACACTTGATATGCTTTGGAACACTGGATATACTTTGGAACACTGGATATCATTCGGAACACTGGATATCACTTAGAACACCGGATTTCATGTGGAACACTTGATATGCTTTGGAACACTGGATATACTTTGGAACACTGGATATCATTTGGAACACATGGTATCACTTGGAACACTGGACATCATTTGGAACAATGGATATATTCTGGAACACTGGATATCATTTGGAACACTAGATATCACTAGCAACACTAGATATCACTTGCAACATTGGATATTACTGGATATCAATTGCTACAGTGGATATTACTAAGAACACTGGATATCACATGGAGCACTGAATATCGCATAGAACACTGAATATCATTCGGGTTACTGGATATGCTTTGCAACACTGGATATCACTTGTAACACTGGATATCACAGGCTTCACTCGATATCACTTAGAACACTGGATATCATTTAGAACACTGGATATGCTTTGTAACACTGGATATCACTTGTAACAGTGGGTATCCTCTGTAACACTGGATATCTCTTGGAATACTAGATATCACTTGGAATACTGGATATCACATGTAATAATGACGCTGCGGTCTATGTAAGGCTTGATGGTACAAGTCTACTGCTTGCTTAGAGCTCTTCTGATTTTGTTCCGTGGATTATAACATGGAACCCAGTCTTCGCATTATCTTCGTCCATGTTGGTTCTTACATGGCATATTTGTTCAATTTAACATCATTTTAGTTATAAGATGTTGCGAATGATATTGGTCTAAGTACAGTTATAACATTGAACACACAAGTTTGACACTGTTACTTATCCTGTCATAAAATGGGTTGGGCAATAAACGAGAGTGTTAAAGGTCATATAATCCAATGTTTGAAGAGCTAAAAGTGCAATAAGTCGAAAACGAGTCCTAATTTATGTAGTACACACTACATCTGATAATAATAGGATTTCCAGTTGCATTTGTAATTCAAGTACAACTAGCCAACATGTCTGTATAAATATTAAGTCTAATGACATTGGCTTAAAGCTTCTTAATCTGAAGTCGCCTTACATTGTCTGATACATTTTAGGTATGAATTTATGAAAGGATTGGTCAAGCACAGTCGCAGTTTACTGAATTATTGCTCTTCATTTGTAGCGTCAAACAGTTGACCGGAATGGCCATTTCCTCTGATCTAGGGGTTACCAAACAACCGACCATGGTGGACAAGTTTCTCCCTCATGGACAATTGTCAGCGGACGCCCACGGTATTGACAACAGATGGATGGAACAGGATCGTACTGTAGTCGCAATGATTTTGAGGATATTCTCTTACAATTTTCTATGCATGAAGATGTTTTATGAGTTTATTGGCCTAACTGTGAGTCTAAATTGGAAGACCAAACAATATATTGAATTATATACAAACTGTTTAAATCATGCGCTATATTACGATACTAGTACAACGAATCATCAGAAGGGAATGGCGTGCGTATTACTGAATTTAAACTTAGGTGGAAATATGCGCAGTATTTATCTAATAAAACTAAGTGTTTCAGCTATTGTATCAACTAAATGATATTTTGTGTTAACACACTTCGACCATAATCACTACATTCACCCTTGCGGTATTGGTTCTGGCAGGAAGCCGCGGCATGTCTATCATCAATACAATAATGACCAGCATAGCTTGATATTATACTTAATATTGGTTACAGTACTGGACACACTTTATACCATCAAACATTCATAATAGACACAAAAAGAACGACTATGTCTGCTTGACAGATGGCCGAAGAAATTAGTGCGTGTAACCAAACGATGCGAGCAATATGAAGCTGACAATAAACCACTGGACGTACAGATCAGGTTTTGGTTGCAATTTGGGACAGTGCTGATTTTCCACATAAAATGACAATATCGCACTTTTAGAGTAAACAACAAACACCTACCCTGTAATGAAAGCTCAGCCTCTTCTTGCGACCATGTTTACATGGAGGTTACTTTGTAACAGCAATGGACGGCTAAAATACCGTATGAAATCTAACCAGTTCCTTATAGCAATCTCTCTCGATGCCTCTAGCTTCTAGTGCTAATCGTACTCAATATGTGCAAATACCCCAGTTCTCTAGCGACAAGGTCAATTCCATGCCGAACAACAACTGTTTTATTGATTTACACAGCTCTCACTATGGTAACGGGAAACCACGATTCCGACGCTTGTTCTGATCGAAGCTGGTCCAGGAATAAGGTATGTATTGATCCTGTGCAGCGATTGGTTTGCGCGAGTCACCTGTTCAATAAAATCTGGAATTTTAGCTTATTTTTCTAGGCAAGCTTCCTGTTATGGGCACCAGAAAGGGAGGTTATCAAAGACAGTTGTGCCTATAGAAACAATAGAACATGACATTATTCCAGTAGTATCAGCCAATAGATGGAGCGAATGTGTGGGAGTTAATACAATCATCAGTAAGGTCTGACCACACTCAGCGTCCCATTGTCCAACAGCCTGCTATTACTCTTCACGGGGGTTTCTACATTTGCGTAATCCTGATTGGTAAATGGTCGACTGCCCGAAAGGTCAATTCCAGAATAATGCATCTTTTCAACTCAACCAGTATGATGACTATTGGTTCATTTGCTTGTTATAATTCACACTGGCAGACAAATTTGAATATAAAAAGTTAGACAGGTGGAATAGATTAAAACAATTTCTGCTGAACCAGGGATTAAATTCTTTACGCATAAATCACCTAATCAACCAATCCATGAATCAATCAATTAATCAATTAATCAGTTAACCAATCAATCTATCAGGTTATTAATCAATCAGTTAATCAATATATCTTTCAATCAATAAAACAAGCAACAACCCAATAAATATATCAACCTGGGTGATTCTCTCGCATATATAAACACTCAAACACTTCTTTCTACGCTTTTGATCGATTCACTCCGCCACCTCAGTGCTTATCTCGCACTCAAACACTCCTTTCTATGCTTCTTGATCGATTCACTCCATCAGCTCAGTGAGTCTCTAGCACTCAAACACTCCTTTCTATGCTTTCTTGGTCGATTGACTCCATCACCTCGGTGCTTATCTAGCACTTAAACACTACTTTCTATGCTTCTTGATCGATTCACTCCCGCACCTCGGTGCTTATCTAGCACTCAAACACTACTTTCTATGCTTCTTGATCGATTCTCTCCCGCACCTCGGTGCTTATCTAGCACTCAAACACTACTTTCTATGCTTCTTGATCGATTCTCTCCAGCACCTCGGTGCTTATCTCGCATTTATAAACACTTAAATGCTACTTTCTTTGCTTTTTGTCACCTCAGTGATTCCCTCGCATATATAAACCAAGAAACATTTCTTTAGACGCTTCTTGATCGATTCGCTCCGTCACCTCAGCAATTCTCTCGCATATACAAACACTCAATCACTACTTTCTATGCTTTTGGATCGACCTACCCCGTCACCTCAGGGATTCTCTCGCAGGTAAAAAAAACTTAAACACTATTTTCTATGCTTATTGATTGATTTACTCCTTTACTTCAGTGCTTCTCTCACATATACAAACACTCAAAGACCGTTTGTTATGCTCCTTGATTGATTCACTCCGTCATCTCAGTGATTCTCTCGCATATATAACACTCAAACACTACTTTCGATGCCCCTTGGTCGATTTACTCGTCCCCTGAGTAATTCTCTCGCATATACAGTCACTACTTTCTATGCATCTTGATCGATTCATTCCGTCACCTCAGGGATTTTTCGCATATATAAATACTTAAACACTACTTTCTATGCTTTTTGAACGATTCATTCAGTCACTTAAGGGATTCTCTAACAGGTATAAACATTCAATCACTGATTTGTATTCTTCTTGATCGAACGCTCCGTCACCTCAGCAATTATCTCGCATATACAAACACTCAAACACTACTTTCTATACTCCTTGATCGATTCGCCCAGTCACATCAGCGATTCTCTCGCATATACAAACAGCCAAACACTACTTTTATACTCCTTGATCGACTCGCTCAGTCACCTCAGCGATTCCCTCGCATATACAAACACTGAAACACTACTTTCTGTACTCCTTGATCGATTCGCTCATTCACCTCAGCGATTCTCTCGCATATAAAAACACTCAAAAACTGATTTCTATTCTCCTTGATCGACTTACTCCGTCAACTCAGTAACTCTATCACATATATCAACACTCAGAAACTGATTTCTATTCTCCTTGATCGACTTACTCCGTCAACTCAGTAACTCTCTCACATATATCAACACTCAAAAACTGATTTCTATTCTCCTTGATCGACTTACTCCGTCAACTCAGTAACTCTCTCACATATAAAAACACTCAAAAACTGATTTCTATTCTCCTTGATCGACTTACTCCGTCAACTCAGTAACTCTCTCACATATATCAACACTCAAATCCAATCAAAATTCAAACAAAAAATCACCTTTGAAATGAATAGTTTATTATGTATATTATGATTTTACCTGTTATATACAGCATATTTATAATATTGTTCATAGTGGGAATTTACTAATAGTCATTTGTCCTGTCTGCGGTAAAATAGGAGACGAAGCCATTACGTTTATCATCGTGTGCTCGGTTTCCCTGAGTGGAATTCTGTATACTTAAAGCATCACATTGGAACACCAGAATACTACTTTTACCAAGATGTGCGTAAAATATTAATGTCTCGTTGATCGTCTTCACGAGAAAAACTATCTTTGATCCTTACCAGCCTCCAACACAGGTATACTCTACTGTCATAGGGGCAACAGTTATAAACTAGTTATCAAAAGTTGTAAAAGTTGACCAGGAATTCCATCGCCTTCGTGTATACGGTGTATACGGTACATGTTTCTTATGACAGATTTAATATAGTCTTTGTTGTCACAGAGATATAGCATCAGTTAAGTTTAAAGAAAATTTAGGCACATTTTGCTTTACAAATATTGCAAATTTATATTCGGATCCATTGTTCTCTCTTTCACTTTAATATGTAAAACAAAGTAAAAATTCAGTTTAAAATAAATTCTAAAAATCACAAAATATGAAACGAAAAAAAACATGCCAACAAATAACATTTCGTTTTAAACCTTTATATTTGTTCTATTTTATACATAACGTCAGTCACTCGCTAACAAATATATGTTGGGCGAAGAAACCAGCCTTTCAAATACTGCAGTCGCTTCCACCATAAAAAGTTTATCAAATCAAAAGGTCACAATATAATGTTGGTATTCAATAATTTATCCAACAATCCGTTCAGAGTTGTTTCTGGCAAACCATCCGGGAGCGTTGTCTTTGAAATTCTTAAACTCGTCTTCCCCGCTGATTAATACTGTTGTCTCAAACTGTCTAGGACGATCTGGGTCTATGATTGGATGAGAGGCTGTAGAGATGTACCTGATGACGTAACCACATCTCCTGCGATCTGATTGGTTGGGCTCGCTCCCATGTACAATATGGCCATGATGAAGGGACATTTGACCGGCCTTCAGTGGACACGGCACTGCTTTATCTGCGTTGTACAAATGTGGTGGGATTTCCTGGTTTGACGACAGTAAGTTACCGCCTGCAGTCGCCGCTCGATGCTCCAATATTCCACTTTTATGCGTAGCTAAAAAAAATGTACTAATTGTAGTATAAAAGCAAATAAGCACATGTTATATGTCCTGCTTGTTATGTTGCTCTCATTTTTCATTGAGTTTGTAACTGTAAATGTTGCTTACGGTATATTAAATTGTGTAGCTAAGAACAGATAAGTTCTTTAAGAAGCTCATTATGACTATCAATTGATTTCTAAAGAAACCTCTTTTATTTTAGGCGCAAGCTTACTACAATATTTAACTGTTAACAAAGTCGTATTGCATGCTCTTATCAACCGGTTACTTTTTTATTTTAATTTCAAGCACCGTTCAATGCATTGAGTATCTTTCAAATACCGTTATACGTGTTGTTAAAATAAGCATGTAGACAAGACAGGAGTTTACAACGATAACCTTACTTCTGATTTCAGGTGAACTGTCGAACCAATAAAGCTTACATTGTTTGATTGATTGAGTGATTGGTCGTTAGGGTTTAACGTCGTACTCAAGGCTGTTTCACTTATATTACGACGATTTGTCCACCTCTTATCCTGCCTTACTTTAATACGGTGGAAAACCGGAGAGAAAAACTCGCAAAACCACTTCTTCGATAGCCGGAGCTCAATTGTGGGACTCCCTTATATACCTGATGTAAGAAATTAGATCCCGAGCGATACATCCGAGGGAGATTAGTGTCCGACACGCTAACCAATGACTCAAGGCCGCGCGTTTACAGTGATACCTTTATCTTAGTATAATGAGACTTTATATAAATATTGAAAGTGAAAGAGAACTAGTAGAGATGTTTTACCTGGAATCACAATCATACACCCGTTCTGTGTGTCCGCATCATCAACAGCCAACCAAGCGGTGACCACATCTCCACTTACTCCCCAATACCTAATAAAGGTAATCAAAATGATCTTTGGTTTGAATGATATTAACAGTGTACATCAATGGAAAGGAAAAAACTATTTGTCACCCCTTAACCAGTAAAATGGATTACAGGCAAAGATCCGTCAGGTAATCGTGGGAGTTAGCTCCCTTGTCAAATCATCTTTACCGCTGCAAAGCCCTGAGTTTAACCTTGCATAGTGTTCGATGTAAAGGGTCTTCAGTAGGTTGGCTAACTGTGTGAAATGTGAGACAGAGGTCATGCAATGCCAATCCGAACCTCGCTACAAGATACCCCGACCTAACTGAAGTTAGAAAACGAAAGCAAATTGCGTTAAACACTAATCAAACCAACTCTAGAGTAATATATTAAAATTATATATACTGGTATATAAATATTTATCAAAGAAATAATGCTACATATCAGATGCGAAATGCTATTAGCCAGAGATATGCTATTTTCCATCAAAGTCAGACGAAACGGCATAAATAAGTGAGGAAATAAAGATGAAATACTATAAAACCTATATATGATTGCTAGGTAGGAGAAGAAAGACTGGTCTTACAGATAATACAATAAGACAATTTTATTGATAAGCAAGGACAGTTCAAAACGCAATTAAATTTGATCCTGCACGTCACCTATAACGTGAAGCCTTGAGTAGTGAACTGACGTGTTCATAGTAATTAATCTTGGCTTTTAAAAACTCGGCACTGAGCATCACACATACACACTACAAACGTGCATTTCTACCGAAAATCTCGCTATGGGGTCCATTGGGGCCTAGTCAATTCGTAACAGTAGTCAATGGACTAGGGCCAATCATGAAATCCCCCTATAAGGTGTTCGTCATAAAGACATAGTAAAAAAAATACTCGACAAACAATATACATACAAAAAAGTCTAACCATCAACATGCGGACGGCCAGACGAACATCCGGGTGAACCACTCACCTCACATCCTGATGCCAGGCCACGAAGGCCTTCTCTCCCACTTTTCGCTCGATGACATTTTCTGGGTACTTGCATATAAACCTGGAGTCGAGGAGGACAATATTTTCACCAACGATCTGTTTAACGCGCTCGAGGATTCGTGGATGAGAGGCCAGCTTTAAAACCCAGGGATATGTCACGTGCACATTATGCAAAGAATACTGAGCATCCGATTTGCCTGGAAATACAACGTAACATGTGACTTACACAGAGCGAAAGTGATTAACTAGTATAACGTTTCACAGGACTTGCCGATATCACGTCTGCCTCCCCTCTCCCCCAAGCCTAATATCCGATTTAATTGTCTTCCCAGATTTCTTGGCTCATTTGAAGCTATTCTACCGTTTATCTACAAAAAGTCTAAAGTAAAGTAAGTTTTTGCTCTTTAACCATCTTATAGCCAAAAGCTGTTCTATTCAACCCGTTGTCAACACAACCGTCACGTCCAAACTAGCTACCGCTTTAGAAAACCGCTTTTACAGGGTATTTACACACTGTGACAGTGTAACGGAGTTGAGTTGCAATTATTACAAAAACGCCAAAGCTTGTTCACAATCACTTCCTTTTATTTTTTTCTTAGGTCCATGATATTGTAGCTAAATTATTATGTGTGACCTTTAGTGATTTTCTTCTGTTACATTTGCATCATATTAAACAATAAAGCCTTGTTAAAATTCATAGATATTTTGCAAAAACGTTTATATCCAGGTAAAAGTTTATATGTTCATGTTGAATATACTCTTAATTATATTAAAGTGTTTGGTTTGCATTATAAGGCTTTTAGTATACTAGGCATCTTTACTTTCTTACCCAAAATATTATATAAATAAAAAAATTCAAAGCACGTTTGTATGTTTGAGTTAGGTATAACATCGTATACTCAAACGTGTTCACTTCTCATTCTGCTGGTATTCTGCAATAAA
>JARFOD010124881.1:4219-28566 GCA_031763545.1 Mopalia muscosa
CGCCCCCCCCCCCCCCCCCCCCCCCCCCCCCCCCCCCCCCCCCCCCCCCCCCCCCCCCCCCCCCCCCCACCAGATGGTCCTCCTGTTTTCCACCTTACAACCCCCCAATCAAACAAACAATCAAAATATTCTCCAGTATGTCACTCTTGGAAAGAAGTGTAACATTTTAATGATGGACAAATTCCCACATACATATGCAGGACCTGATCTAGGTGTATAGGTACGTGTAATTTTTATGGAGATCTGGGAATGGGGCGAGATATATTTCGCTTAAAAAAACATGAAACAGTGGAGATGGAGAGTTTGGGCACCCAGGCCCCATTAAATGGGCTGAAAATGGGCCTACAACCCCTGGAGGTTTTCTAAAATTATAGATCTGGCAATTTTTCAAAGACCTCTACATTCACATATTAACAAATTTTTTAGTAAATGATTGTGATCAGATATAAAAATTAAATGTAATATGGCACTATATTCAATGTTATTAGTGTTATTATGATTTGTGTACCTCAAGTCTTGTTGTCCAGAAGAAATTTTTGTCAGTGCCATATAAAAAAGTTTTTGGTTCAGTAACGGAATTCACTGTGTTAAATGTTAAAAATCTTGTTTTGTGTTCCTAGATAAGAATCCATTTTGTTTATTGATGGAGTATGTTGAATATGGAAGTCTGGAAAAGGCACTACATAAGTCTAGGACACCAGGCTTGGAACAAGATAGTCTAACACGTGAAGTTCTCTATTCTATCTGTCATGGTGTCGCTCTGGTAAGTTGAAAAGGGTGAAAATCATAAAAGTATTTTTTTCAAACTATAACACAATAAAGGTACCTTTTTAAAACTCTTCGTTAGCAAAGATGAACCTACAAAGTTTGGTTATTATTTCAATCTGCTGTAGTTAAGTAGCTCCCCTCACCCCGGGAACATAGTTATGCATGGCGCATGATGTACAGGTGTGATTATACTTTGTCTTTAGTGTTACTATCTGTTTAAGGCTGTTAGGTATAGGCTTACATTGTCCACACTCCGTTATACATCATAACACTACTATGTACATTGAAAGTAAATGCATATGATATGTGTATTAGTTGATCTGGATCTTCTGTGAAATTTGCTGGATCTAATGAGTAACCAATGATTTAAATCTGTGGATTTTTGTTCTGATGTAAAACAGTGGGTCTAGCTCGGAAATGTAACGACTGATCTGGCTAAAATTTGTATCAATTGTTCTTGCTCCGAGTTGTATGCAGTGATCTGGCTCAAATTTGTATCAATTGTTCTAGCTCCGAAATGTATCAGGTGGTCTGGCTCTGAAATGTATCCAGTGATCTGGCTCTGAACTGTATCAGTGATCTGGCTCTGAAATATTTTCCGGTGATCTGGCTCTAATATGTATCAGTTGATTTTGCTCTAGAATGTATCAGGTGATCTGGCTGTAATGTATATCAGTTGTTCTGGTTCTGAAATTTATCAATTGCTCTGGCTGTAATGTTTCAGTTGTTTGTGCTCTGGAATGTATCAGATGATCTGGCTGTAATGTGTATCAGTTGTTTGTGCTCTGGAATGTATCAGGTGATCTGGCTGTAATGTGTATCAGTTGTTTGTGCTCTGGAATGTATCAGGTTATCTGACTCTTCTGTGTGTCAGCTGTTTTTGTGAATCATTTGATATTTGTGATATGAATAAGATAATCCTGCTTCGATGTGAATCCTATGATCTGTTCTAATGTGATTCTGATGCGTACTGTATGTAGTGATTTGTATAATGTGTATATCATATCTGTCAGATGATCGGGTTGTGATATGTAAATAGTAGTTTCTGGCTTTTATGGGTATTAGGGGATTTGGCTCTGATATTTTTTGTTGAAAGGCTAAACGCGGGTGGTTGGAGGGAACTTCATTTTGCCCTGGTGCTTTCTGAGCTAAAGGGGAACAGGAAGCTGATCTGTTTGTAGTGTCTATTACACCCTGTTGTTGTCCGGCATTTGTCCCGTCTTGTCTTTGTTTGTTGCCAGTGATGTCTAGGGTGGTTTCCTTCACCCATTGGACAGGCACGTCGTCATATAAGTGAAATACCCTTGAGTACGACGTTAAACCCAATCAAACAAAGCAAGGCTAAATAGTTGAATTAAAAGAGGTTTGGATGTGACCAAGTTACTAGTTGTTGATGAATTTTATTGACAGGGTATGAGTTACCTTGCCAATGCAGGTATTATTCATCGAGACTTGGCTGCCAGGAATGTTTTGCTCACCTCAGACTGGCAACCTAAGATAACAGATTTTGGATTGGCACGAGTGTTGAATAATGATTATTACAGTGCCAAGAGCCAACACGAGTTACCACTTTCATAGTAAGTATATCGGCACATGTTTACATCAATATTCTCAAAGATTAGTTACTAGTTACTTGATTATACCTGGGATGAGGATGTACAATTCTAGTTTACCTTAATGGGGTATACCAATCTGATAACAAGTAACCAAAATAGATTTTTGACTGGTATGTTGATATGTATAATCTGGGACGAGTATGTACATGGATTAGAAATTCTGCTATACTTCGAGTCATCGAACCGTGAATGTGTTACTAGGCTAGCTCGTTCCAAACGACACATTGGGCGTGTTGGTCAAACTGTTAAAGTGTGTCCAGTATAGGCAAGTGCAGTTTAGTGAGTATCAGTTAGGCTAGCTTGGCCTACTGAGCAGACTTCATATGGTTAGAAGTGAACAGGATGTAATTTATGAAATGTGTATTTAGACAGTTTTATATCGTGTATTGTAAGTTTGGAAATGTCCAGAGACCATACTGGATAGCAATTTACTGAAGTAAAATATATTCAGCTTGTGTCCAAAAGAACAGTGTATACAATATTTTACATCTGTTTTTTTATCATTTATTTAATGCCAGTGTCGAGGATGCAGATTTCCTTCATCTATTGAGTTAGCTACCTATTATTTGAGTCAAACCCCAAACAAATAAACAAATAAATTAAAATTTGTTCAGGGTTGATCATTTTCAATTTTTCTAAAGTGAAAAACAACTTTGAATTATCCATATTTGTAAATTTCTTTCTTGTAGTTACTCTCCCGAGGCGTTGTCTCATAATAGGTTCACAGTGAAAGCTGATGTCTGGACATATGGCATTCTGCTATGGGAGATTTACACCAGAGGAGAGAGACCTAAGCTAACTTCTCATAGTCAGTTGACAAAAGGTGAACGCCTGTCTAAACCTCCGGACTGTCCCCCTTTGGCAGATCAACTTATGAGACAGATGTGTTGGCTGTTAGAGCCTAAAGATCGGCCAACATTTGAGGTCATTGTCAAGTTTATCAAGGATCATCTGAACTGGAATCAGTGGAAAGACTTTACCTCTTGTTAGTATCATCCACTCACAGAGTTCCACTGTGGGATTTCTGAATCAACACAGTTGCCTCCCCTTGTTATATTCATAGTGAATTATAATTAAACACATCAACATGTGGCATATTATGAGACAGACCTGCTCCAAACACATGTGGATCCACTATAAATTGTGTCATGACTGCCGAAATAGTGCGTTATTCATTATGAAGATGTTTTTTTTCCCATGGTTTTGTCCTGCTTTTCTACTGTATTTATTGTTTAAATAAGACCGGCTGTGAACTTGCCATACAATGACACAAGTCAACTGGGTACATAGTATAAACTTAGTACAATGTTGAACCCCAGTCAAATAAACAAGCATAGCTATTTGTACAGTTTTCTTCATTTTCTTCAAATTTTTCTTATGTGTACTCATATATTGGTGACCAATAAGTGAATGGGAACAAATTGTTCAACTACATGTATCAAATCCAATTTGAAAAAGCAGTTGACCATTATAGTTTTTGTTGCAAAGCTTACATTTTACAATGTCTTTTTATCCTTGGAGGAGTCAGTAGCTTTTTAAACTGTGTAGATATTCTCATGGCCCCTCATATCCACATTGGGCCAGTGCGGTAATCTTTTGCGTTAAAACCTAAAAATCAGTCCTTTAAAATTTTGTGAGATAACCTAACATTTGCATTTTTCATGGTTTGCCGATTTTTCAAATACGCAAATGTGTCTTGGTGAAAAATTAAGCAAAATTGCTTTAAAATACAAACTTTATTCATTATCACAAAAAAAAATTGTCAAAGTCAGTAGCAAAATCACAAATTAAAAGGCATTTTAATTGTAAGCAAGAAATTGTGTCCTTAAAAATGGATACTTATGTCTGAATTTGAGTTAATATAATTGCTCTCACACACATATAACAAATACTGGACACTAAAGAAACTTTTACATATGAAATATCTGTGTTTAAATGAGTGGAAATAATGTATGTCCGCATTTCTTGACTTTGAGATCATCTTCCATCAATTGCAGCAAACTAAATCAGCATTCCATGGACAATGAACAAGTGTCTCATGGTCTGTACATACCATGCTACCTTCATAGCATTGTCGTGTCTTTCCTTATGTTAACAATTAAAAGAAAATAAAGCCAAACATATACAGTATCGAAACATTGTGTTCTATCATAAAACAAGAAGTGGTTATCCAGAAACAGTATAATTAAAATAAGGCCCAATCATTTTTTTGGCTTCTAGATTTTTTCACTATATGTGGTGTTCTGAATTTACACTATTATGTCCCTGTTAATGAGACTGAGCCACAAAGATTAGAAAATCCATGTAGGGCCTACACATTTCCAGTTAGAATATCCAGTGGTCGAAATGTTGCCTGTCTACCTGTCATTGTCAAGTGGATTTTCACAAGCGACAGGTGAAATAAAATCCACCTGTTATCCAACAGAGTATTTTAAAAAAAGAATTAATATTTCAATAAATTTCAATAAAAAAAATGAGTGTGTTCACTTATTTTTTGCTCTGATGACTCACAGAGCAAAGAATAAGTGAACACACTCATATTTTTTTATCAACTTACACAGAATTTTTAAAAATATTAATTCTTTTTTAAAAATACTGGTAAATAATAAATATGATGCTTAATTCACATCTAAGTGACTGTAGGCCCTTTTTCTTTAGACACACACAAAAAAGAGGACAGTTAAAAACTGACAAAAGGACAGGTAGAAAAATAAACTACCTGTCTCCTACAACAGGTGAAAATTTTAAAACATTTCAATCCCTGAATAACCCACCATCATAACACACACACAGACACAATTATTATATTCTAATTTTGTTCCAGGACTCATGAGAATATATCCCTTTAAATATATATTTTTAAAAATTAAAAATAAATAAACATCAACAGTCAATAGATTCATCGTTATGACAATCTGTTAATACTGTGTCAGATCATTATTGAGTTTTTCTAGAACTGCCCCACAAATTCTCAGGGATAGACATTGTGCCTTGGTGATCTCTGTCCTTCTTCTGCTATAAAATTTATGAAGCTTAAATCCAAACAGGCCCCCATAATTTTCTAAAATTGTATGTACTTTTTTTCCCCAATATTTTCATTTGTATGGTCCAGGCCTGTTCTGTAGTCTTTATCAGCAGAACCCTAAAATCATCCCTATAAAATGTTGAGAGATAACCTAGCATTTGACGCTGTTTTGCTGATTTTTTAAATACATAAATGTACATTTATGAAAAATTAAGCAAAAAGGCTTTATATCACAAACTGTTGATGATCAGATAGTCCATATCAAAATCAGTAATAAAATGCAAATTTAGACGAACACTTCAAACAATTCGGGAAACCTATAAATGTAAAGTCCTCCTAAAATAAGTTCTGATAACCATGGGAAAACCCTGTTTGGTCCATTCTCCAAAAGAGCACAGGCCTGCGATCTGTCTCCCTGACCTCCCACTAAGGGCAGTTTGTTTGAAGAGTATCAATACTGTCTTTACTTAGCATTGGAGAAAAATTAACTTTCCAACATTATGGAAACGCTTCACATCTTGGTTGTGCTAGTGTCAATTATTGTTGGAGTACACCACTGTCATATAAGTGCAAAGCCCTTCAGCATGGCGTAAAACACCAATCAAACAATCAATTACCTGGTAATCTGGTTTTTTTTGTGCGGAACCACTAATTATTTAATGCATGTAAATTTATCTCTTTAGATTTCAGAATGGTTTTGAGAGTTTGGTTCTGAGAATGAATTCTGAATTGTTTTAAATTCTCAACCATGTCCTTTAACAACTGATCATAGGTACATGTAATATTGAATTGTTTATCTATATCAATCATGGCCAACAGAAATAAAGCTGTACATCAGTTGGGGTGTCCAAAATACTTATAGTGTACCTATATTTTAATTTGGAATCTATCAAGAAAGGGAAAGTATTTCTTTCAAATTGATTACTATTCTCTTTTAAGTATGTTTTGTTTTTTGGACGACCTGTATAGTTTGTTATGTGAACGGACCTCCAGATTCTGACTATATGTAAACCTGGCCTTACCAGTGCCTGTCTGCTCACTTTGTGTGCTCATATTACTGCAGTTTGCTCAAATGATTGTGTGATAAATTGTATTTTTTCTTTATTAAAGTCTGTAACTTAATGTTTTTGTGATATAAACCTTTCATAACATAGTTTGAACAAAATGAGAACAATGTTATTAAGCTTACCCTATCACTTCTAGCAGTTGGGACAGAGAAATAGGCTTTATCACAAGGGGTCTTACATGTTCTTTCTGTGGACTGTCCCAAAATTAGGGTGTCCCAAATTATAGAAGTAATAGGGTATATATAATGAGAACAATATACAAAATTATGATTTCTGTGATATCTGCTTTGTTTTTGTGTCATTTGTAAAAACGATTTTGTAAAAAAGAGTGAAGTACACAGAATAGTTTTGTCTTCACACCCCTGGGAAGTTTATTTCTAAAATGAAGTCCTATGTTAACTACTTGTCTATTCAAGTCCAACCTCAAACCAACTTTAAAATAACCTAACTTTTTATGTGCAGTGTTGTTTTGTGTTTTATGCAATTCTTGCAACGGCTATGTCACATTTTAAAACAATAACCACAAGTGGTTTGATCAATGGTTTTTAGAGCAGTCCAATGGGAATCTCCTAACGTCAAAAATGGACAATGCAAGCCGTCCTCTGATGTCAAAATGGTCGAGATTCATAGGCTTTCCAGTAACGTCACAATGCATAAATGTGTTGAACGTCATTTAAAAGCAATTGTCTTAGACTATATACATGTACAACATATAAGCAGAACAATCACATTGCAATATGACTTGGACCAAGGACAATCCTTGTACAAAAATAACATTGAATATTAAAGCTCTTCGTTGTCAAAACGATCCCATTTGCCAGATGATTGGTTCAAGGGCATTGCCACATTTTAAGATTTATCACCATATGTATATATTTTTTATTATAAAAATATGTTGAAGTTTTGAGTGAAGAATTCAAATGATGTTTAATATTGTTAAATACTTGTTTTCCTACTTAGCTGAAATAAAGCATATCACAGTTAATGTGTTATATTATTTGTTTAAAGTTGTATTTTATAATGATGGGATTATATTAATTTAGGAAAACCCCATTTACTGGTATGGAGGCAATTTACATTAATTGTTCTGACCAAGGTTTGATTTATGTGGAAAAAAAAATACCTTTTTCAGAAGTCATGAAGTGATTCTGGCTGATCCTTATTGGACCACTTATGGAAGTACCCTTCATGAGTTTTAGCCCTTGAACATTAAATGGTTAATATAGAATAATGTCAGATCTATATAGTGACAATGTATTATCGGGGAAGTAAATTGGATAAGATTTTTATCAGATTGTATTTTTTGTGCAAGTGTTATCGAAAGAAAACTAAATGTGTGCCCGATTCGCTACAGGAAACATGCTGGAACTTTGTGTGCCTGATCTGCTACAGAAAGCCTGGTGGAGCTTTTTGTGCCTGTAAGCTCATTGCTAGGGAGCTGTTACATGAAGCCAGGTAGAGCTTTGTTCTCCTATATGCTCTTACATGTATCTGTGGAGCTGTTACTGGAACCCTGGTGAAAGATATGTGCTCCTGAATGCTCTTAGCAATGGAGCTGTTATTTGAAACCAGCTTTGTGCTCCTGAATGCTCTTATCTATGGAAGGTTTATATGAGTTTCTGTGACCTGCTCTCATGCTCTCTCAGCTATAAAGGAACTGCTAAAAGAATCCCTGTGCAAGCTCCATGTCCCTGATGCTCTCCAAGCTATGGAAATGGCACAAGAAGCTTTGCGTACATGGGTGCTCTCTGAGCTTTGGAACTGCTACAGGAATCTTTGTTTGATGTTTGTGTGAACTGGAACAATATGCTCTGTATGATTTTCATGTTTGCTGATGCTCTTTCGAATTAAACTAACACAAGCTTTGTGAAAGCTTCGTGTTCCTGGATGCTATCTAAGGTATACAACTAGCACAAATTTTGGAGGATCTTTGTGTTCTGTGATCCTCAGTAGGCTATAGATCTGGCACAAGAAGTTTGTGGGATATTTTTGTCCCTTGATGCTCTCAAAGCTATAGAATTGAGGTAAGGTCTTAGGGATCTTGGTGTTCCCTGGTGCTCTTAGCTATAGAACTGTCACAAGCTTTATGGGATATCTGTGTTCATCGATGACCACTTAACTAGAGAACTGGCACTAGAAGTTTTGTGAGAGCCTTTTGTTCTCTGATGCTCACTAAGATATATAACTGTTACAAGAAGCTTTGTGGAATCTCCCAATTCCCTGAAACTCTCAAATCTTAAGAACTGGCACAAGTTTTATGGGAGCTTCGTGTTTCTCAAGGTTCTCTTAGCTAAAGAACTGACACACAAAGCTTTGTGGGATATCCCTGTAGCTCTCTTAGCTTTAAAACTTACACAAGAAGCTTTGTGTGAGGTTTTTGTTCCCTGATGCTCTCGAAGCTGTATAACCGATACAAGAAGCTTTGTTCCCTGATGCTCTCAAAAGCTATAGAACTGGTACAAGAAGCTTTGTTCCCTGAGGCGCTCAAAGCTATATAACTGATACAAGAAGCTTTGTTCCCTGATGCTCTCAAAGCTGTATAACTGGTACAAGAAGCTTTGTTCCCTGAGGCTCTCAAAGCTACTGAACTGGTACAAGAAGCTTTGTTCCCTGAGACTCTCAAAGCTATTGAACTGGTACAATAAGCTTCGTTCCCTGAGGCTCTCAAAGCTATAGAACTGGTAGCAGAAGCTTTGTTCGCTGATGCTCTCAAAGCTGTATAACTGGTACAAGAAGCTTTGTTCCCTGATGCTCTCAAAGCTGTATAACTGGTACAAGAAGCTTTGTTCTCTGTATAACTGGTACAAGAAGCTTTGTTCTCTGATGCTCTCGACGCTATTGAACTGGTACAAGAAGCTTTGTTCCCTGAGGCTTTTAAAGCTATTGAACTGGTACAAGAAGCTTTGTTCCCTGATGCTCTTAAAGCTGTATAACTGGTACAAGACGCTTTGTTCTCTGATGCTCTCAACGCTATTTAACTGGTACAAGAAGCTTTGTTCCCTGATGCCCTCAAAGCTGTATAACTGGTACAAGAAGCTTTGTTCTCTGATGCTCTCAACGCTATTGAACTGGTACAAGAAGCTTTGTTCCCTGATGCTCTCAAAGCTATTGAACTGGTACGAGAAGCTTTGTTTCCTGATGCTCTCAAAGCTGAATAACTGGTACAAGAAGCTTTGTTCCCTGGTGCTCTCAAAGCTATTGAACTGGTACAAGAAGCTTTGTGGGATCTTCATGTTTCCTGATGTTTTCTAAGCTATTGAACTGGTACAGGAAGCTTTGTTCCCTGATGTCATCAAAGCTGTATAACTGGTACAAGAAGCTTTGTTCCCTGATGCTCCCAAAGCTGTATAACTGGTACAAGAAGCTTTGTTCCCTGATGCTCTCAAAGCTATTGAACTGGTACAAGAAGCTTTGTGGGATCTTCATGTTTCCTGATGTTCTCTAAGCTATAGTACTGCCCTTAGAAGCTTTATGGGAGCTTTTTGCTTCCTAATGCTCTCAAAGCAATAGAATGGGCACAAGCAACTTTGTTGGAGCTTTGTTTTCCTTGATGCCCTTTGAGCAATAGAGCGGCAAAAGAAGCTTTAAAATCTTGTGGCATCTTTGTGTTCCCTGAAGCCCTCGAAGCGATATGGCTGGCACAAGAAGCTTTAAGGGAGCTTTGTTCCCCAAGGCTCTCTAATCTTTAGATTGTTTGATTGGTGTTTAACGTCGTACTCAAGGGTATCTAATCTTTAGAAGTGGAACAAGAAGCTTTGTGAAAGCTTTGGGCTCCCCAATACTCTTTAATAAAAACAACTGGTACAAGCTTTATTGGATATTTGAGTTCATCGGGAAACCAAGAGGAAACTTTTTTCAGAACCACCCGCATGATTGCCAGAGCCATGATGTGTGACTCACTTATAAACCTGATGGTGGACTGACAAACTTGATCCTGTGAACGGTACATCGAAATAGGATAAGTAAGTGAACATGCCAAATGCTGAGCCACAACCACGAACCCAAGTTATGGAAGGAGTCAACAATGCAAAATGATGTTGACAGATGTTTAGAGCTGATCATTATATCCTTATGCATTAAAGTTCCTCTATAACACCACAATCACATGCCATACAAACTTTAATTACCAGGAATAATACACAAAGAACAGATTGATGGTTACAATTCCCTCAGATGGACAGAAATCTATTACAATGCTATGTAATTCAAAATTAGTTTTTTTTTCTGACACAACAAGCAGAATATCTTGTAAAGTTGTGTTATTCTGACACAACACACAGAAAATCTTGTAACTGTGTTATTCTGACATAACAAACAGAAAACCTTGTAAAAATGTGTCATTCTGACACTACAAACAGAAAATCTTGTAACAGTGTGTCATTCTGACACAACAAACAGAGATAACTTGTAAAATTGTTGTATTCTGACACAACAAAAGAAGATAACTTGAAATATTTTGTTATTATTATGACACAAACAAAGATTACTTGTAAAGTTGTGTTACTCTCAAGAGATATGCAAGAGATAACATGAAACATAATTTTGACACAACAAATATATTTTCCTTTTGTTCTAAAATACACACAAAAATATGATATCAACAATAATACATAAATAACAAACACAAAAGAACAGGAATAAATAATACACTAAATCCTTATCAGTTTGTATGGGAGTTATATACTCAAGAATAAAACACAAAAAAGAAACAAATACGAAATAAAATGTTTCACTCTTTGATATATCAGTTTTAATACAGATATATTAATATATATTGTGTGAAGTCCTGTGTGTAATATGAATTTAAATAGCACTACATCTTTGACTAGTATTTCACTATCATGGGACTTTCATATGCTCATAAAACGTTACATGTAAACATGTATTCTTAAAACTTGGGAATCTCAATGATAAACATCTCACCTATTTTAATATGTATTTTCCTACACTTTGCTACGAGTATTTTAACATGAATTTCCCTCACACTTAAGCTTTGCTATTTAAATATGATTTTTCCTAAAACTGAGCTTCAAGTATTTTAACATGTATTTTCCTCACACTTTGCTATTTCAATAGGCCTATGTGTTTTCCTAAAACTTAGCTACATCTCTTTTAACATGTATTTTCTTCACACTTTACTATTTTAACATGTTTATCTCTCACACTTTGCTTTTTTAATTTGCATTTCTCTAACACTTTGCTATTTTAAACTGTATTTTCCTAAAACTTAGCCACATGTATTTTAACATGTAGTTTCCTCACACTTATTTAAACATGTTTTTCTCCCACACTCCTAATCTTTGCTATTTTAACATGTATTTCCCCTAATTTTTGCTATTTTAACATGTATTTCTGGCATACTTTGCTATTAAAACTCTAATTTTTCCAACACTTAGCCTTTTAAACAAGCATTTTCCTTAAATTACACTATCTAAACTCGATTTTAATATGTATTTCCCTCATGCTTTGCCTTTTTACAAAGCATTTTCCTCTCAACTCTATTTTAATGGGTTGTGTGTTTATATTTCTTCCTCGCAGAAAACATGACCAACACTGTTGTACCACAAAGCAGACCTAATAAAAGGGTGATGTGAAGGGTTGGAATGAACTTACTGTTGCCTTACTGCTCTCAGAGCTAAGGGGCAACATGATGTTGATCTGTTTGTGACGTCTTTATATTACCTCCTGTACCTGTCCTGTCTTGTTTTGTGTTGTCATTAATGTCTAGGGTGGTTTCTTTCACACTCTGGGCCGGCACACTGTCATGTGAGTAAAATTACCTCAAGTATGGTGTAGCATTTAGAACACAGCCTAGTCCTCTCAATTTTGATATGAAAACAGTCTTAATATCTGCACAGTACACACCCAAATATGATCACAAAAAATATATATATATAAAAAATCACTTTTTTCAATAATGTCATTGTATTCACTATTGTAAGGACTGATTCTGTTCAATAATAAGCCAAACTGAGCTAACAACTGATAAGGAACTATTGATGAAGAATAAATTAAATTATAATAAGACAAAATTATACACAATAAAAAACTGTAAAAATAAAATCAATATTGACTAGATTCAAACTGGCCTAATGTTTAAGGAGTTCTAACAATATTTAAAAAATATAATTTAAATACAACATTATTACCACATACATATACAATCCAAATTATCTCTGAATAAGTCAGTCAAGCATCAAACATGTTAAATAATTAAACATTTTTAAAAATAAATAGAAAAAATAGCAAATGTGAACACGCATTCACATTTAAGTTTTAATGATGTTTGAGAAATAAATATTCAACACAAGTGATAAGAGCTTGGACTTTTCTGAATAAGAACTGCTCTTTTGCAAATCAGAATAAAACATGATTATTTTCTTTTTAATTTGTTGTCTCTTCATATCGTTTTGCAAACCTGTCTACTTGGTGTATTTTGGAGTATTTTGTACACATAATTTATATAACATACACCAATAGGCCATCAAAATGCATTAATTCCTGTGCTATGCCGTAACACAAAATGGTAAAATGAAAACACCCCTAGAAAACTAATTTTTTTACACATTAATTTCTGTGAGGGAAGGCAGATTCTGGGTTATGCAAGACTCCCCTACATACTCAGAGACTGGGCTCTGGCTTTAACACCTGCCTTTCTCCCAAAAATCTGAGAGTAACTTGACAGCACTTTGGAGTTTTACTATGAAGTTTGAAATAAATATTCAATAAATCTGTTACAAAAATCACATCAAACATGAAATATTCACATCATAGATTACCTAGGCTAATACCTGAATGTATACTAGAAACCTGAATACACTAACCAGCTCTGTGGTGTTCATTCTATCTTTCCTAAATGTTAACCTGAACACAGTGGTTTAGCACCCTGTCAAAATTGACCTATTTGATTGGTTGGTTGAGGCAGGTTTCACTTATCTACTTGGCTGTTTTGCATAGCTCTCTCATGACTCAGGTGCATGGCAACAGCCAAGTAAAATCAAACTGTAGTTATGGCTGTCAGAAATGCATCTGACATTTTTCTCAAAACTGTTACTTTCTAATCTAAAACACCACAACACTGTGACAATCATGGTGTTTTGTTGGTTCTCTCCAGTGACTGCAGTACCGATAAATAAAATCTCAACACTAATTCCTCTTTTCACACATATGGTTTCTTGGATAATCTCTTTTTTTTTATCTTAACTTTTTGCCAAAATAAATTAAGCCTCTTAGTTAGCCTCTTATTCTAAAGAACATCACTTCGTTCTATCCTATGTACTTACAACTCCATGTTTTCGTGAAAATTGCCCTTTTTTTCCTGAAAACTCACCAAACTTTGTTACTATTCTCCCTTAATATATGGGAAAACAATTTTAGCTTGTATTGCCTATGTAAAATGTTGTTAGCCCAACACATGAATCCCCACTATTTATTATTATCTTTTCTATGTTTTCTATATTGTTTATATCTAAATGGACTACTTTCAGCAGGCTTTATGTTTCAGCTTAACATGACAGAATACTCTTTTCTTAGGACAACAGATTCGATACATCTTCATTAAAACTTAATCTACACAGCTAAATCTTCTTTCAGGATCGGCCATGTTTGGTTTTAAATGACAATAATGTTAAATGTCTTGTGGGGTCACAAAACCAGTCTAGATATGTCTCGACTGGGATCAAACCCAGGACCGTCAGTAGATATGGTTAACACAACTGTATGAGCTACACCGGTTCACGATGGAATGACCAGAAATCTTTCCCATCTAAAGGCTGTCTGTCACCAAGTGGATCTCTGACAAAAGCCCTCTTTTGTCCTAGGTTTTCAAACAGGCCAGTAAACTTTGTATTGGTACTTCTTTTCTCTAACATTTTTAATGTTAATTTTTCTCTGTTCCAGTGACTGCAGGATATGCATGTCCGAGAAACACTTTCTCACTAATACCTAACAATAATTTAGCTAATGATAAATCTTTCAAAGCAATCATTCTGTAGTTTTAGCTTACATTTCATCTCATTTCATGGATCGATCACTTTGGATTTTATCTTTTCATGGTGTCAAAACACTCACAATTATTTGTGAAAATACATTAATACCTAAAAGCCAATTCCTTTCACCATGTCCTGTTGAAATCACTGTGCAGAGGTTTAACATGATTTCATCTACATTAAATACTTCAGTAGGTTTATCTCTATACCTTCAAATTATTTCAATTATTGCACTTTCTTTATCTAAACCTTGCATCAGACTTTCTTTGAAAACCCAGTAGGCAATCCACACATATCAAGTCTTTTCAATGTAATCATCTCTTTTAAAAATATTCATTCGTTTGAAAAATGCCTGCATTCGTTTCATTCGCTTCTGTCGACGTCCCTGTTTTTCTCTCAAGGAAGCGGTCTCTCGATCTTTACGGCGAATTTCCCTAACAAGTCCGTGAAAAACATCATCAACACATTGTCGCCATGCGGCTGAGGTTTCATAAAAAGGCACTCCAAATTGTCGAGCTAAATCTGACCCTTCTTCAGCTGACACCTGAAACACAATAAATTCCCCTCTGTTATGTGACTTTTTCTTCTCTCTCTTTTATTTTTAGGCAGCATACTATTTTCTATTATAAAGAGCATTGTAGCCAAACATACAAACACATTTTTATTTCTAGGCCAATAGTCGCCATCACCTGGTTTGTAAGTGTTTGATAGTAAATAAAATATGTTATTGACAAAATAACTGTTTGTTTATTGTATATTAATTAAGTGTGTCACACATACATTTGAGAAAAATTTACCAGAAATATAGATTCGTCTATATCTATACATTACATCCAAGACAGGTCTGAAGACCGACCATACACTCCACATAGTTCATTTTTGAACACTTATACCTACTGTCTTAGCTCATTTTTGAACACTTATACCTCCTGTCTTAGCTCATTTTTTAACACTTATGCCTCCTATCTTAGCTCATTTCCGAACACTTATACCTACAGTCTTTTCGAACACTTACACTCTGGTCTCATTTTCTAACACTTATACCTCCTGTGTTTGGCTGATGGTCACTGTGATATGGCCAGCTGCTGAACCAATGACCCCAATGTTGACATGAATTTACTGCTATTTCATTGGCTTACTCGCCATGTTTCAGTCATTTGACTGTGACTGCCAATCACAGGGAGGCCAAAGTACATCAGCCAAGATATACGCTCTTACAAACTGAAGTACTAGTGTTCAGAAACAAGTTTTTTAAATTCATAGCTGGTAGCAGCCTTGCAGGACCTGTCTATGTTAACATAGGAACAAATCCTTATCAATTTATTGGAAAAGTTTGTATTTCTTCACTAACTGTAAATTTTTTTCACTTGTATGTGTCATACGCTTTATAAAAATGAAGAAACCTAGTTAGTTAATAACTTATTTTATTCACCAGCAAACACTCACAAGCCAGGCGACTGTGGCCAATAGTGCACGTAAGTGATAAGTACTTACAGGCTGACCCTAGTAAATCTAATGCAGTATATTGAAATTAACCAATGAATATATCCACTTATTAAGAGAATAAGTGTTACAATCGGTGTGATATGGAGTGAAGTTTCGCCGTAAGCAGTAATACACTGTAGGTCTTATAAGAGTTTTGTTTAGAAAGTGTTTAGATGAACACCCCAGCATACAGTGTAATAATAGTATACAAGTTCAGAGTACCACCTAACTAGTTATACTTTGTTTGTTCACCTGGATGAGTCAAGCCTTACATCAGTTTTGTTGTTGTTGTGTATTTTTTCAAGAGTGATTTATGTTTTTATGATATAATTATTCAAGAATTTTCATTTACCTTTCTCATATCTTCCAGGTCGCATTTGTTCCCCGCTATAACAAAGGGAATATCTTCTCGGTTTCGTACACGATCTATCAACTTTTTATAGGCTACAACTTCTTCAAAGCTCCTGCGATCATTGATAGAATAGCATATAATGAAACCCTCCCCCTTCCTCATGTACTGCTCCCTCATCGCTGTAAACTCAGGCTGTGGAATTTAATGTTTAAATTAGTCAGAGATAAATCATTACACATGTGACAATTCACATTACAGCGATACTTTCCATGTTGTTTATTGGGTTAGGATTTGTTTGTTTGTTTTAATGGGGTTTAACGTCCTACTCAAGGGTATTATTATAACTTATATGACGACGGATTCTCCACTTCTTAATGTTCCTTGCCTAATTATGATGGAAAATCGTGAAGAAACCTCGTAAAAACTACCCCTACGATTGCCGGAGCCACATCGTGTGACTCACTCATATACTCGATCCTGTGAACGGTAAATGGAAGAAGGCTTAAGCAAGCTCCTTCGCTAACCACTAAGGCACGCTCACAGGCCCCATTGTGTTAGGAATGAGCATGGTAATTTCTATTGCTCAGATGGTTTTGGAGCGGAGGGTAACCTGATCTGTTTTAACAGGTCTTTTGTATTCCCTATCAGTATATATTGCCAGCAACAAAAAGCTTGGTTGCCTCCATCAATTTGGTTAGTATGCCAATTGGGTTAGTATGGCGCTAAAATCAAACTACACAATCAATTAATCAAGCAGACCACAGGCCTCTGGTAACAGTACTCATTTCTTTATGAGCATAAATCCTGGAGTAGAATTGTTTGCTTCACACTGCAAGTTGAATAATCTTTTTCTCACCTAACATAAATTCTGGCAGTGATTTTTTGTTGCAATATGAACTGCAAAGGTCTTGTGTTTTATTAGTGGCTTGTCTTGCAAGCACCATAATTGAGGTGAGGGTGGCATATCAATGCTTCAATATTGAGTAAACAATTTGACGTAACAATCAAATGATCATCATTGACTTGTTTGTTTGACTGGGGTTTAACTGATCACCATTGGCATGAGGGGATATCAAAAAAGTTGTGGGTTGTTTGTAATAAGTGAGTGACGAAGAATGCAAAAACTCTAAGACGGCATACTAGTGCACTACTGGATTGCTGGAGGCAGTAAATCTGTTGATGGTCTGGTCAGGAAACAGTGTCCCATCCCTGTTAATGAGTGGGTCTGTGCAATTGCTGATAAGCCCCAGTAACACTTGCTCATTGAACTGCTACACAATATTTTAATTTAAATGGTGGAATTACACCAAATTAATTAACATTATAATTCAAACATAGATAAGAAATGTTAGGTTGCATAAAAATACCACAGTCTACATACATTTTTTACTTCCTGAATTTAAATATAAGAAATTTCAGGGTATTATATTATTATTAGCCAAGCACCAAATGTGTGGGAAAAATGGAGTAAATATTTGAATGCTGGTAGACATAAGCAATGGTATTTACACCATCATGTAACCACACACATTACCAGCTGTCTGGAACATTCGATACTGGAAGAGAGTAGCCTTGGTACACTGTTAGCATTATTTATATTCACCTAACTTTTCACAATGGATAAATGTATGTGGCTGTTATCCAAAATTTTGTGATGTCTGAGGACCACCTTTTAATGATTAAATTACCTCCCTTGCTAAATTCCCAGGACTTCCATTCTCATGCATCATTTTTTGCACTGAGTAAAAGTCACCACACAAAGTAGATTGTTTGTTTGGGGTTTAACGCCCTGCTCAAGGGTATATCACTTATATGACGTCAGATTGTCCACTTCACACATAGCTTATAAAGACAGTGGAAAACCAAGAGGAAACCTTGTAAAAACCATTTCCACAATTGCCGGAGCCACAGCCTCAAATAAAGAAGATCCTTTAAGACTGTTAGATGTTCTTTTTCCACAGTGTAAATCGGATTTAATAATACTTAGGCAAATTGACTATGTTTACAGTTTTATGCAATGATAAGAAAATTTTGCACCAAAATGTGTGGTATTAATAACTCTAACAGTCAAACATTCAATTTGAGATTTTAAAAAAATATTTGATTTATGAGACTTAATTTTAACAATAAAATTTGACCGCATGTATTCAAACAATGTTATTTGAAATATATTTGAGCAGTTTTCTGTTGTTTCATTTTTCACTTGACAGTACTTGGCCTTCAGGCATTGCTGTACTAACAGATATGATTTTCCACAATTCTTCTCAACAAATAGAACTAAGAAAAATATCATTCAGAATATACTTGAATTTGATATTTATTTAAAAAGTGCAATTTGTCTACTTCAACTGAGTTTTTTAAAACAAATTTTTAACATAAACATAATAATGCCAAAAAACTTTGACAGATTCAAAAAAGTTACTGACTGCTTTTTAGTTGAAATAATGTGCTATACAGTATATATATTTTTCTTGTAGAGGAAGACAGTTTTGCTTGCCACTGGGGTATCTATATATATATGCGTACATCCCAGTGTGATAATTTTTTATAAAGTTTTATAGTTTTTTGTAAGCACAATGGTGAAATGTAAAATCTTTTCATTAACAAAAATAGTTTCTTTTCAGTTATTTGATATAAGAAAGGATAGTTTTGTACTATTATATCCTCAGTCTATTGGCAAGTTTCCCAGACTCTAATTTGTGAAAATAGCATGGCTCTGGGTTTACTATCTATCCAAACAAACAATCTGTATAGATTCAGACAGAAAAAGAATAAATAAAAGAGACTGTCTCACCTGTCCAGCTGTATCTAAGATATCGAGTTGAGCTGGTTCGCCATCAATACGTGCCTGTTGCTGATATGCATCCTCTGATAACAAGCAAATTAAATTAAATTTAAATATTGAGCAAAGAAACTTTCAAATGTTGAAATTAGGGTTTAATTATAATAGATGTTAAAGCAGCCTTCTGATCAAAGACAACAAACAATGTCAAATTCATTTGCATTTAAATATCCTTTAAAACATATTAAAAACTAAAAATCATAATGTATATTTTTCTTGAATTTTAAACTTTGTACAATGTTTTTAACACATAAAGCAATTAGATACTCAAACAAAATTATAGTAGCATTGATTACATCCAATGTGCCAGGGCCAAATACTGTTTAGTTGTTCCAATACTTTCCCTAATTGTGAAAAAATTATATTATGGATATATTGAAAACAGTGCGAAGTATCTTAACTAAAACATCGCTTCTAAGCAAAAATCCAGAAATTGGAAACCATGGTAAAGTATATTTATATTAAAACTGCAATTTTCTTCCTTATCAGGAGAAGTTTTGTTTGTTACCAATCCACCCCACCCCTCCAATTGAGTTTGATTGTTTTCATCAGCAAAGTGTTTGTTGCGAGGAGGAAGTGCAAAGGTCCACACTGTAGTAATACTGTTTTTCAAGTATTTGCAGTATATCATATAGGAAATCAAAATGTAATCTGACCCAGAATTAAGGAGTGCCATTTGTGAAATGGAGATTAACGTCCCTATAATATTACATTTAAACTCCTTGGAATTGGGTCCCGCCTCCATTTTGATATTTATAACTAAAAGATTCAATCATGCTAATTTACTGAGTTTTTATTGAGTACCATATTTAGAATTTATCTTTTAATATGATTGAGAAATATTAAAGAATATGCACCCGTTTCTGACAAAAATTCTGTATGTTTTTGTCAGCAAGGTGTTTGTTTTAATAAACAAGTTAAGCTTATTTCTTGTTTTCCTCCACAATATGATTCTTTTTTGCCCAGAAAAATATATTGCTTTCTTTAGTCAATGAAATCAATCAATTATTGTGAAAAATATTCATTAATGTTTATAACCGGTATTAATGGCTACCTTATCACATAAAGAGAATGGGAAAGTAAGTGAGTTATTCAGAGTTCTTCTTTGGAATAAATTGCCTCTTCATATACGAAATGCTTCCTCAAGTTTCAGACACAATTATAATTTCTTGTGTGGTTGATCGAATTAATTTTATGTATATTTCTCTAGCACTTCTAAATTTCTAAAATATTTGTTGTGTTTTAAAAAAAAATTTCCCTCTGTATATATATTATTGAATGTTTTTAGTTTAAATCTTGTGTTATATACAGTCTAATAAGTTTTATTATGTATAAGTAAGGTAAAAAAGTGTGTTTGTGGGAGTAAGTCTGTGAGTATGTGGAGGGCCTCAGGGAAGATCAACAACTAGTTGACTGAGTTTATTTTCTACCCTCAATAAATACAGCTGTTATTATTATTATTATTAGAAGAAACTTACCAATGGTGGGATCATGGTAGTCTAGAAACCGATGGCACACAAACTGCATCACAAGGGCTATAATAAAATAGACATTGATGTGTTAGCAAACCAAGAAATAACTGATTTTATTGTAGGTTTATAAGCCATAGGCTCTTATAAATGATATATATATCATTACCGATGTGTAAGTATTAAAACACCCAGATTTTTTTCTGTTTTGTGGACAAATATAAAAACTTTGATATGTTACACCGATTCTAAATAATAATTAAAAGTACATGGACATGACATCAAAAACATTTGATATGATTTCACAAATATGACAATTCACAAGAGAAATGCTGGTATCAGATTCCGGCTCTGTTAAAATGCTATCTATAAGGATGTGTACATACATGTACATGTTTTATGACTGTTATAATGCAACTTTTTACATCTTGCCAGTATTTGCTTGTAGTTGTTCATATACGTTTGTATATGCAGTTAAAATGAAATCAGATGCACAGATGAGCTTATTGGGTAAGGGCAATAGTTTCTTTACTCAGCACTGGAAGATTAAACTTTCCAACCTTTATCAAAACACATTTATTATTTTAAGAACACACAGTCCTCATATAATTGAAACAGACTTGAGCAGGGTGTTAAACACCAGTTACATGTGATCAGATCAAGGATTATATCCAGCATTATCTGGCCTCCAAAACTCCAATGTAAATGTCAACATTATAAACGTTTCCCTAGAGAACATTATTAAGGAGTCATACAAAGTGAATTTTACAACGTTAATTCGGTTAAACCTGTTGAGTTTTGTTGTTTTAAATTAATACATTAATAAACATATGGTAAATTATGTGTTTGGATAGAAGTATAGATTTTTTTCTTGGATAAATGAAAAAACGAAGAAAATTTTTTTTATAAAAAATACGCCTTTAGGAAACCTGACCATACACTCTCATGGAAAACTAAGGTAGGCCTACATAAATAGAATCTTTTAACAAAGCATGCAAAAACAAGGCAATCCATGGTACATGATTTCATCCAATCAAACTCGACCCAATTCTGTGGTATCTCAATTAATATGAATTATAAACAACTTAGCGAAGTATTTCACATTCAATCGTGGAGGTGGTTTTTACGGGGTTTCCTCCACTGGTTTTCCACTGTAACAAGGCAAGGAGCAGTGTGAAGTCACTGAAGTGAACACTCTGTTGTCATTTAAGTGAGATACTCTTGAGTACAAGGTTAAACCCCAATCAAAGAAAGAAACAAACAAACCTATTTCACATTATGAGCACCTAAACAATTTACGAGAGAGTGTATGTGGCCAGAGTCATTGTTATTGGAGTAATTGTCACGAGATATTGTCGCAGGAAAAATTGTAACCGGAACAAATCTTGTCAAAGCACATGACTTTGAGTCTAAAGGGTCCTAATTTCATCCACACTTGCAAACATAATTCAGTACTTCAGTAAAACAGGAAAGGCCATAGCTTGTGACACACAATTCCAATAAAACAGAGTATGGTCTGAAGTACCTTTGATGAAGTATTGGCTGTTTTTTATATCACCTTTGTCATACTAAAGCTTCATGTAATTGTTTGAAGAGTACCAAATACCAATGCTGTCTTTACTTAGTACTGGAGGAAGATTAACCTTCCAACAATACCAGAACACCTCACATTTTAATGTTGTGTTAGTGTCAGTAATTGTCGAACACCACCGCCATATAAATGAAACACCCTTAAGTACGCTGTTAAACACTTATTAATCAATCAATCAATCAATCAATATAAAAGCCTTGAGTTCTGCTCTGGGAACACATTGGAGCCATCCAGCCAAAGCTGGTTGAATACAATAATACAGCTACTTTTCAAGCATATAAAACATTGACATTGTATTGATAATCACCTTCTCATTCAATTGCGCTGACTTAAATTAAAAAAACGCAAACTTCTATAACGTAACATAATATTTGCTGTCATGTAGTTTTATGATTGTTATCTTAGACAGTGCCTTCTACATGTATATACTGGGCCTGGAGATCTAATGAAATGTAACATGAAAAATCCTCTCTGAGATAATTTCCGAGATACTGCTGGCTGTAATAACACCCATCTATTTTTGGTTCACACAGCTCAAGCTAGACATGCAGATTTGGCAAGTTACTTAAACAGTTAACACCAGCTAGTCTCCTCCAACTGGCCCTTGTAACGAACAAGGGGTTTCATCATGTGACCAAGTCACATTTGTTTTACATCAGATTATTAATATATTATTAAACAGAGCACAGAAGTTGGCAGCAACCTAGTTTGGGTTATAAGTTATAATCATTTAAAGTCACCAGAGGGGGGGGGGGGGGTCGCGCTGATGCAGCATGGAAAAAACACATAGTCCTTACTGGTTGTGTATAATGTACACTTTACATGCTGTAAAAAAGCACAGTCCTTAATACTGGTTTTGTATAATGTACACGTTACATGCTGTAAAAAGCACATAGACTGTAATATGAGTTGTGTATAATGTACATGTATGTTACATGATCCAGGGTCGAATGATAAGTTCTGCATTTTCATTTGATTGACTGTGACTACATGCTGTAAGCTAACTTAAGGCTATTTCACTCTTAAGTTTAAGGTAGAGGAACCCGGACTTAATGCCACTGGCAAGACACTATAGGTATAAGACATAAACGCAAATGAATGCAGCAATAATCTGACCAAATTTAATTTTAAAACCAGAGAAGCAAGGTTCTCATATCCTATACACATACTTTAGCGTAATTTGTTTTTGTTTTTTTTTAGCTTTTATTTCACCAGATTTTCAGCACTGGTCCAAATTTTCAATTCTACTAAATGTGCCATATTAATATTCAGAATTTCTACCTGTCATTTTAATCATTTTTAAAAGTCTGGTTGTCCCAAAAGACAGGTGGGTGAGTCTCTAGCCAAGACTATGGTGGTTAAAATGACAAATTATCCAGCCTTCCTCCACCCAACGCAGAAGGCACTTTAAATATGTGATAATCAATTTACCTGACATAGTGACATGTACCTCTGCCTATTTTGGTTTTAATTTGTATTCACGGAAGGAATGTGGCTCTATATATTTAACATGCAAGATTTACTTCATTAATGCAGGATTCATCCGTGAAAATATCTTCATGCAACAAATGTTAATCAGTTATATAATTGAATAAGTTGCATAACCAGCGAATACAGGTGAGCGGAGCTGACAGTCAGTGGTAATAACAGGTAATTTCATCCTCCAATATTATTAATACATATAGATTTAATGATACTGCTAAAACTATAAATAGCCCTAAGTACTTGGTGATCCAAACAAATATTTGATTACCGGTTCATTAATTATCTTGTCCACATGATCCATAAATAAAATAACACTGTTTATTATACCAGTACCATGGAAGGGAATGTACAACTTGCGTAACTCAAATCCTCTTGCTGAAGATTCACTGATTAGTGTTTAATGCCATGTTTATCATTATGGATCCTCTATTGTATGACGGCAGTGTACTCCAACCGTAAATAGCCAAACTAGTACTACCCCAGTCTTAGCTAAAGACCTGTCCAACCGTCCACGGGCAGATTTCTACACAGGGTTCAAATGACAGGCAAAAATTCTGAATTTTAACATGGGAAAGATAGGTAAATTAAAAATGTGGACAGGCAATTTTTCTCAGAATAAGGATTTCTGACAGGCAGATTTCCAATCCAAACTAAGTCAC
>JARFOD010124882.1:0-14227 GCA_031763545.1 Mopalia muscosa
TTAAACGTTTCATTTTATGTAATCTGGATAGAAGTACAGACTGAGGGATGTTGTGACAGGTCGTACTGGGATACCAACAAATTATGTGTTTTATTATATAGACTGAGGAGATAAAAACCAAATAAATGTTTCATTTATCCAGGTAATATATCAGGTTACCTGTCATTTCGGCCACTTTAACCAGAGTTCCATTTTCGGCCCAGTGTTTATCATCAATACCCTTGTAGATGCAGGCAGCTCCTTGGTTACACCAGGTCAAAGTGGTGTTGGGTAACAGATGGGGGAAGGTACAGTTGAAGAGCTGAAAGAGCTCATACCACTCCATTGTGTAGTTCAAACCAGTGCGAGTGTTCTTAAACCCAATCGCATCATGGATTATGTCCTACAATAAAGGAACCAGGAGGCCTCTGAACTTATGTTAATATTAATTATTCAGAAAATCAATTTAACATTTTCTTTGGTAAAAATTTTAGTGAGAAATAAAATTGTTTCACATTTTAAGATTAAACAGCACAAAATGTCATTATACTATGTTTTAAAATTTTCACACTTCATTGATGAAATACAACACAGTAATCAATCTGAAAACACTAATTTACATTATTACCAAGCTGATTGAAACGTACAAACTTTGCCAACAGGTCCCCAAATTTGAATTCCCATACAGGAGCCTTCATGGCAAACACCTCGATCACATCTGTATCTAGAGGAACAGGCACTGTGCCACTCTCCATCCCTGTAGGACAGAATGGAATCACCCCAGCTTCACAGTATGGATTGGCAGCTGGTCTGGATGGAAAACGTCTAACAGAAAGAAAAAACAGCTGTTACTTACATTATGTAATATGTTTGAGAACATCAGTCCCAAGCATCCATTGGATCTATTCCTCCAATTCACAGCCAAACAACACATTTCATTGTTTTGTTTTGTTGATGGATTGCCTGCTTGCATGCTCAACTGATTGATTGTCTGCTTGCCTACTGGCTTGATTGACTGATTGCTAGTTTGTCTGCTTTCTAGTTTGCTAGCTCAATTAATGGATTACTTGCTTGCTTGCTCTATTGGTTGATTGCTTGCTTGATCGTTTGACTGATTGATTGCTTGTTAGTTAAATTGATTGATTGGTTGCTGGCTCATTCAATTGAGTGTATGGTTGCTTGCTTGGTTGATTAATTACTTGCAATGATTGATTGATTGCTTGCTAGCTTCATTGATTGATTGCTTGCTTGGTCAATTGATTGATTGATTGATTCATTCATTCATTGATTGTATGCTTGCTGGGTGGGTGGCCATACTGAAGGTTCTCTACACACAATATGACAGTACCCTTGACATCACTGGAAACAAACAGGAGATAGAGCATCCTCTTTGTCTGAATGTTTGCCACTATGCTCTATATTTTTGTTTTTCAAACATTGTTTCAATCATTGAACTCTACAAATTTGGTGGGCCTGCAGCTGTGTTTTAGTGGTTAGCATGTCAGCTTAATAATCCTACTTTACTCTACAGCTCACAGGGTTGAGTCCATCTGTCAACCATCAGGCATATGATTTATGTTTGAAGTGGTTCCAGCAAACACACTGGTGGTTTTTACAAGGTTCCATGAATGGGTGGGTACACAGACATGTGTATCTACATGTAGCTCGTAGCCATCCTTTACCATTTAGCCTGCAAATGTTAATTGTATTAATATGTTTGTTTGTTTATTTGCTTGATTAGGGTTTAATGTCATACTCAAGGATTTTTCACTTATATGACAACGGATTGTCCACTTCAAACTGCTCCTTGTCTATTTCCAGCAGAAAACCGGAGGAAAACCTCGTAAAAACCACCCCCACGATGGATGGATGCAATCCTGTGAATGGTAAATCGTAAGAGGATTAGTAAACGCTACCACTAAGACATGCTCATGGGCTTGTATTAATAGGTGAAGACAAAAAATCCCTAAATTTTGCACTCGCTTTAAGGACGTAAAACTAACCATTGGTCCTTTGCTATTCATCATAAGTTTCTGATCACTAACGGCAACTAGTTTAGGTACATGTACTTCAAAGGACACTGGTCAAATCCAAGCAGTGCAATATTTTTGCAATTATTTAACCATGTATATTCCATTGCAAGAGAAGGCAGGCCTTAGACCCAAGAGCTTAGGCAGACATTTAACAACCTGAATTGAATAATTGCCTCATTCAAGCAACCTGTTTTAAGAATTTTTTTTTATCTTTTTATCTCCATGGTTAAATATACCCCCAGGTGAGTATAAAACTTTGCTTAGTTTGCTTTGTTTCGACAATTTTGATGTAGTCTCTGGATGATCTGTTAACTAAACTACTCTCCAGGTAACAAATTAAACGGACGGCTACCAGCTCGATACATATGTCTGTGGGTTGGTGACTATGCACAGGCTACTACAGCCGAAACAGTCCTAGCACAATGAATAGGGCTAATTCATCCGCCCTATCTCTACGTTTCGCCTATCTTAACTCAGGCGAAAGTTGAAAATTTATCTGCCCAGGGGCTTAGCCAGAAATCAAAACTAGGGTGTCCAAAATGATCATTTTGCTTCACTTTTTAAATAACTGGGTGTCCAATTTTGACAGTTTTCTTATCTCCACCATGTTAAAGTTTCTTAAAACAGGGTGTCCAAATGAGGCAATTGTTCACTTGAGGGTGTCCACTTGGACAGGTGGACGGGTGTCTGCCTAAGCCCTTGGATCTGCCGCTATTGCCAGCCTCTCAAAACATATATCTGATTTTTCTCTGATTCTTTTTAGATACACTGAAAACATTGACAATATTTTACATACCTGTGACCGTTTTTAATCTAGCTTAGTTTCATAGCTTTATTCAGTCATACCTCATTAGAGCTATGCAGATAGATAATAGTTTTTCAGGCTGGTTTTGGCCACCTCTGCTCAAACAATGAAAGTTCGCAATTTGACCAGCCCCTATCGCCGGCCTCTCAAAACATATATCTGATTTTTTTGGAAACAAAAGTCCCAATGATCTTACTTTTTCTTTCTTGTATTGTCAATCTACGTCTTGAAAGGATGAAAAATAATTGCACTGCAGTGTTGATATTTTACACTTATACAATTAAGATTAATTAAACGCCTTACAGAACACCTAAACACCTTTCATGCATCCCCAATTTGTGAATTTCAGGCTTTTAATTTGTTATCGGTATTTTGCCAATTGTAAAGTTCTTTCATTATTTGTAGACAGGGTTTCGTATTTTCTGCGTGTCTTGCTAAAACATACCCGTTTTTGTACAAATAAAACACTTTGCATTAGATGACATGTTTGAATGTTTTGGTTAGGATGTTAGTGATATTTACTAACACTGCCCAGAAGTACTCATCGGATATCAAACATCGCGAATAGTTGTTCTCCCGAGATCCTTCTGAAGGATGTTATTGACACTACAAATAGAAGTGCGCTGTTAAAAAGGCATGCTTTTAGCTTTCCAAAAAGACTGTGTTCAACCTTGTTTTGTTGATACGAATCTGTGATGAGCAGTCAACTAGCGGTACTCTGCATGAAGTATCACATGACTTTGCTACTGTCCAAGATATGCAGTGTGGAGAATCTCATTTGAGTGTTACAAGTAATTGTTGATTTACAGTGAAGGTAGCATGGAGATTTCAAATATTGTCCTAATCTGTTGCTTCAAAAAACCTAAAATATAAACTTAACTTGTGTTGTTGGACGTTCTTGAGAACTTGAAGAAAGAGAAATAACGAAATACAGTGTATTCCAGTTGAGAGAAAATAAAGCTAGTGCATAATTAGGGGCTCATGTAGATTGGTTTCAGCACAATGATTCCTATATAGGAAAGTTAGTTGCAGTGACACGGGATGAATCATGTGAAAACTCTCTGACAGCCGTTACTAAATGAACTTTGCATATATTCGTCACGCTCTAAATATTCACCAGGTAATGACCTCATGAGATCATTATTTTACCTCCATCTGCTGAAAACTTCATTGTTTATTGACATTATTATTTTAAAGCTGTATCAGCAGACATAGGGCAAAAATATATTTTGTAACAATTATAGTAATGTTTTTTTTTTAAGAAAAAGCATGCCCATGTGTTCGTTCTAATTATTTGCATAATTATATTTTATTTTTTATAGGGACATAACTACACCTGTTTTCTATTTGTCAATCGCTCTACATATTTTTCAGAAACAAAAACCTGTTTATTGATTAGGTTTTGGGTCCTATCAGTTTGAAAACATGTGATATGTAGGCCTATCATCTAATGTTCATTGTAAAAATTTTTCACATTTTCGCACTGGAAAAAGAAATTTCAAGAAAATCGGTGATCATCCTACTAAATACGTTGAGTTCAGAGCCAGGCAGTTATTAAAAAGTGAGTAAATCGGTCAATTCGCTCTGTAGTTTTGTTTTAAAACGCGCGACAAGTGTTAGGCGGCAAAACCCGATACGGAAATTGAATACAAGGATATTACGTCGAGGTACTGTCAATGTCTAAACGATAAATATCAAACGTCGACGGCCTATTTAATAGGAATAGCAAACACATGAAACACTTTTTAGAACGTTACAAGGAGACATGACAATTTAAGTGACTTTATCGTCAAGAAATACCTTAAACCGTGTGTTTTCATTATATTCTTTATTAGAAAAATTTAACAACGAATAAATGTTGAAGCGAAACCCTAGTTATACCTGCTGTAATTGAAGTTTATAAGTGGATAAATTTTCTTGTAAATCCTCCGCCATTTTCTTTCTTCTTCGATGCACTCGTACTTTTCTAGGTCGAATATCGCAGAGAAATGTACGGACTAAATTCAATCAACTCAAACCTCGATTCGCACCCACTGAAATTTGATTTAGTTGTAGCCTTTTGACTGGTATGTAAACGTTTTACCCACGTCATGTATTGCTGATTTAACGGAATATCTGAACATGTTTTTTTTTTTTTTACATAAATAGGGTTTCCAAATCATGCCATCTTCATTCAACATTCAATTTTAACTGGGGACATAAGCTTGATATCTATAAGGTATCAACATGGCGCCCGTCTCGTGAAGTGTTTTTAATTCAACCAATCAGCGTTCGGATCAATCTTCATTTCCGCTGAAACATACTTCAGTGAAAACGAAAGTCAAGTGGTTTCGTTTCACCTCTGTTGATTTTACGAATTTGTTGGGGTCCGGTTTACAAAATGCCGAGTTGCGCTGCTCTGTTTTGTTCTGCGCGATCTGGCAAGGGGAAAATGTTGCACAGATTTCCAAGGAACCCAGAAAGAAGACGATTTTGGGAAAATAATGTTGGTCGAAATGACTGGAAAGCCACAGACAACTCTTTCTTATGTTCGGTGAGGCCACTGGAGGACGATTCATGTTGAATGTTTCTGTTTTCTCTACATATTTCTGCATTATTGAAAAAATAAGAAAAAGAAAAGAGAGAGAGAAAATGAAGCAAATCTTAATACTGACGCTCATATAGGAATTGAACCAAAATATTGTCAGAAGCAAACATTTTTTGTAGTTGTTGCATAAATTAGTTCAGTTCCTGCATGCATCTTTGTAATAGTTTGTTCACATTATTTATCATCCAATAACATAGGAGTTTGGCTTTTCTCGCGATTTCTGAATCTTGCTTTAGGCCTATTTGTTATATGTACCCGTACAGGCAGTCAGCCAACATGTTATCTTTAACACCACTGGATGTTTTACCTAGAGTAAATGACAATCAAACCCATCGGCACGGTTCACCGTACTTAAATTAGTTGACCAGGTTTCAGGCAAATTTGATATCTTTCTTTCAATCTTTTTTTTACCAACATATCTATAGTAGGCCTATCTCTGAGTTTATCAAGGACATGAGGAGATTCATCCATTTTAATTAATTAATATACCTTTGCCAGTGTTATTATATACTTTTAAGAAATAAAGTATTTTGTACACTGAAATTTCTATTTTTCTCTTTTGCTTCCAGACACACTTTCAAGATAACCAATATGAACTATACAGACTTGACAAGGTGAAAAAACTGAGGCCCAATGCTATTCCAACAATATTCAAAAACAGAAAAAGTAGCAATCCTTTGGTGGATATAATCATACCATTACCCAGTAAACAAATCACTGAAAAGTCTGTGAAAGAAGCGGCTACGAAACGGGTTCAACTAGAGCATTCATACGGAGACAAGAAATCTAAATGCACAAAAGCTCTGGTAGAGGACGGTGACACAGAAACAGGTAAATGCACTTAATTCAGGACCGAAAATTATAATAACTTTTGAAATCAATACACAGAGCAGTTTCAGAGTTGATTTGTTGTAAATCCAAAGGTAACAAAGGGGATTCAGAACTATAATATAAGTGAAATAGAGGATAAAACAATGAACGAAATTCACAAAGTTACCGGTAAATTAGTAGTCTTAACATGACGATTGTCATTGTAGGTGTTAAACTTTATATGAATCATAAACCTTTCACTAGTATGATCAATGGTATTTTCTTTTCAGATATGGACAATGGTTTTTGTAATGTCAAAGAAGTTTCGGGATCCAAACATCTCAGCAGAACAGAAAGATCACCAGTGATCATACCTTTGAAGGGACCAGTGCCAGTCACAGAGTTTGTCTCAGTACCAGTGCCTTTAGTTAGTCTACTCCCAGCCAATAATAACAAGTCAATCCTCTCAAGTACTCTGCTCTCCAATTCATGTCAAAGTCTATCTTCTACAAATAGAATTACACTGTTGGAGCATAAAATAGCTCTACTCAAGAAAACTTTGGCTCAGGAAAGAAGACAAAAACGTAACATGATTCAGCAAAAACAAGTCTTAGAAAAGCACATTGCAAAAGTGTTCAACCAAGACCAACTGGAAAAGTTGAGTCATAAATCAACTCGTGGGGTCAAGTGGTCCCCAGAAACTATTAGAAAAGGACTGAAGCTTCTTGCTGCATGTGGTGTTAAAGGATACGAGCTTCTGTTAGCACAAAATCACCCTCTTCCCTCCACGAGAACTCTCCGAAGGTTACGTCCATCAGTCCAAACTCTTCAGGATGCATTCGATCAGGTCATAGCCAACAATGGCTTGGAAGATTCATCGCAGAAAGACACTGGCAATGTTCAAGCTGAAAGAGATCCTTTGTCTGAACCAGAGTTGAACATTTTAATTTCAAGCTTGATTGCTCAACCTCAAAATAAGAATGCCTTCCCCACAGCTGTTGCTCTAGCCTCTCAAGATGTTGCCACAGTGTCTAAATATGGACCTTCTGCCTCACAGATTGCTGCTTCTACATCTCAAAATGATGTATCTACTCCTAGAAATGTTGTATCTACATCTCATAATGTTGTATCTACATCTCAAAATGTTGTATCTACATCTCAAAATGTTGCTAATGTACCAAAAAATTACTTTGCCACCTGTCTCCCTCCAAATGGTGTAAAAAACTTTCAGAGTGTGAAACAAGGTCATCTGTGTGTTGCAAGACATGCTTCTTCAACAAAAACCTCTCTCACACAGAATTTTTGCAAACAAAATATGGCTGTTCAACAGAATAAAGTCAATGCAGGTCCACAAAAGGGTTCTGTTCTAGATGTTCACTCTGAATCCCAAGGTTTACAATTTGGTGATCAAAACCATTACACAGACTTACAGACTGTCGTTCAGAATAAAGATGGTGACTCCCAAACAGTGTATTCTATTGCCGAAAATGTTCATATGAATACCCACACTTTCTGTCCTAATTTTCCTCAAACCATACACCCATCCCCCATTTACCCCCCAAATGGGCAGTTTGGGCCCCCAGACAGGGAAATAACTATATTAAGGCCCCTGATCCCTGGAGATCAACACGGACAGGATACCAAAAAAAACATGTTCACTGTTCCTCAGTACACGTCACAAGTTATTCCTAGAAATTCCCAATCAAATTCTGATATAAATGTTACTACGGCAATTCAAAATATGCACTCTGTTCAACAAAATGAACAAGTGTCAGTTTCTCAAAGAAATTTTCCTCCGCAGTGGGGATAAGCGCTGGGAATAAAGGGAGCTTACTCTCCAGGGGGCACTGAATGCTATGCGGTTCCAAATGAGCTGTTTGTTGACATTTGACTGTACTTAACTGCATTGAAACGTATCATTTTTTTATGTGGTATAAAATAAACAACCTGTGTAAAAGTATGAAAACAAGGAGAAAAACAGTTTAAGCAAAACAAAACAAATAATATTGTTTTTATGATAATAAAAACATTTACTTTTCTATTCTTGTTATTTGTTTGTTTACGTTTACTGAGACCAATGACCTTCATCGACATTTGACTGTCATCCAAACAATTTTAAAATATGTATGTCACTTGTTTCTCTCAATTCTCAAAACAGGGTGTCCAAATGAGGCAACTGTTCACTTCAGGCTGTCCATGGTGGATGAGTGGATGCTGGCCCTTGGCTGAGCCCTTTATGGGAAAGCGGTGTAATTGTGAGGGAACATTATATAATCTTTCTGTCATTTTCTTTTCTTTTTACATATTTACACTTCCCTTTTACTAGCTTACTCCATAGAACTGAGCTATTTTAAGATAACAGATAAAATTTATATCAGCTGAAACTATAATTTAATTGTTTTCCTCCACATCATTAGCCAAAAATGTCTATGCTTATCAGCAATGGATGGAGGTCCTACCTAAAAGCCATTTTTATAGCTGCTCAGAGATTTAATCAAATTTGAAGTTCACAAAGGTGTTCGAATTAAGCAAATCAAGAATAATATGTTTAAATACAAATGCAAAACGCTTAAGTTTCAAAAATTACTTTTGAAAATTTCATTTTCAATTCACATGCATTGTCAGAGAGAGATAAATTTCCGGTTTAGGCCTACTAAAGAACATGATAATCTCAATGCTTTGATGTCAAACTATCGTACATAAAAGTGTTTTAGTTAACAGAACTTGACATCTTTCTGACAATGCATGTCATTTGCATCAAAATTATAATTGAACAGGCCTATAAATTTTTATTTGAAAAATTATAATTTGCTGTAATGTTAGATGAATACATGTTGATTACTCAATGATGTATAATATCATAAGTCTATTAAGTTATACTAAATAGACTTCTGGTAATATATATATATATGGCCTATATATAAATCGCTAAAACTTTGAACATAAAAATGTATCGGCCCTCTACATGTGAATTATTATTCTCTCTGACAAAGATTGGCTGAAAAACAAGTATGTAAAGCAAAAATCAATAGGCCTAATGCTAGAATAAGTTAGAAATGATGTGTGTTTGTTTCTTCTGTCACCCACAAAGCCAGATGAATTGTTTTGTAAATTTCTATTTCTCTGACTTAAAAGTTAGCAGCTTGTCTAACTCAAGATTAATTTAAGTAGTTTGTTAATGTCAAAAGTACCAGACACAGCTAAAAAAAGGACAACTATTACGCTTATGAAAGTCATGTATAGCGCCACCTATTGGCGGTCACATTTACGTCTATGGGTTTCCTACTTTACAATCTACCTTAACATTAACAACAACAACAAGGAAAACGAACAGATATTAGCAGACGAAATTTTATTTGTTTTACATTCCTGGTAAGCCTCTGTTCTTTTTGCCTTAATGAATTGAATCATTTTGAAGTTTTTTGGTGTTTTAAATCGTTGCAAAATGGAGAAAAATGTATTTTTCAAGCCTAAGAATAGCTGCTGTCAAAATTGTCTCCACGAAATCTGGTCTTCCATAGTGGATGATAGCCTAGATAGATGTAGCATAACGTATCGTTAGAAGCAGGGTTCTATATCTCTTATTAGGGATGTCGATGACGTCACTGACATGGTCCAATTTGAATTCTTGGCTCGAATTTACCTAGCAGGAAATACTCAAACTTTATGTAAAAAATATATAGGCTTATATTGATACGCTGCCTATGTGGCAACACAAACACAAATACATCTTTCAAACAGTCCCTCCCCGTGAGGGAACGGGTGGGCCATGGCCCTGCAGAATGCTCTCTCGACTTCCTCTGTCGATCGTAAGAGGCGAGAAAAGAGGTTGCTTTCTGTTGCCCTGGTGTTCGTAGAGCTAAAGGGTAACGGGAAGCAGATTTGTTTTTGATGTTTTGTATTTGTGTCTGTCATCATATAAGTGAAATACCCTTGAGTACGACGTTAAACACCAATCAAACAAAGAAACAAACAATCAAACAGTCCCTTGTGATGAATAATAATCCTACCATTCACAGTAGCGAGTCCAACTGTCCACCCTCAGGTATATGAGTGAGTGAGACGCAATGGGGCTCTGGCAATCGCAGGGCTGGTTTTTACAAAGTTTCCTCTCAGTTTTCCACCCTTATGGCATATAAGTGAATTACCCTTGAGTATGATGTTTAACCCCAAGCAAATAAACAAGCAAACATTCCTTCTTAAGTTTAAATAAAACTTGATGATTGGAGTAAATCTTATTGATCCAAAATCAACCTGTAAATGAATTTGACAAAACTCGATTTGAAGGCAAGTTACAGAGAAAATTTGAAGATAGTTAAAGCAATATTCATGGCATACGAAAAAATCACCTTTAGAGTGTCAGAGTAGCTTGATCCAACCTTCAACATGGGCATAAACAGTTTCAGTTTAAGCACTTAAGCACTAGACCTGTTGGAGTTTTGGAGTTCTTTCAGTAAGCTTACATAATACCTGGCCCTTTGGCTAAGGGCAGTTTGTTTAATTTAGCACTGGAGGAAAATTAACTTTCCAACTTAACGAAAACACTTCACTTCTTGGTTGTGCTAGTGTCAATTATTGTTAGAACACACCATCATCACATAAGCGAAATACTCTTAAGAACGGCTTAAAACACCAATCAATAAGCCTGAATGGCATGTAGCCAGCAATCCCTAGGTTGCTGTTAACTAGGTTTTTACTTTGTTTTCCACTGTAGTTAGCTACTGGTCTGCGCAGTAAGAAATTGACAATTCATCTTCATATAATTAAAATACCCTTGAGTAGGACATTGAATCTCAATTAAACAAACAAATACATTGAGACATTTGATATGTCAAGCTAGTAGATCATAACTCTGTCTGTCCACTTGCCAAACAACTATTTTCTTCTCTTTTGTGGTGAATGTATGGATGCAGAATGACCAGTAACTTTCATTTTTGACATACAAGATAAAAGATGGGATATATATTGATTTAAGCTGACAGCAGGAAACTCTTCTAAATTTGTTATGTTGATTCGATTGGGATGAAGAGCCAGAGGGTCGTCTCTGTGCCTTTACGACACCCAAGAAGCCATTTGAGCGCCCTGTTTCAGTCAAATTTAACATAAGAAAGATAGGGTAACAGTAAATTTTCTTTTACTATGTAAAGAGCTGACTGATTTCACAAGTTGAGATGTTCCAGTATAGATTTTCATGTTGCAGCAGAAATGGGGATTAAATGATTACCAGGTAATGTCAATAATACAAGTGCAATAGATAGCAAAATATAAAAAAAAGTAAGTTACCAATTATAGATTTGGCATAAACTGCCAATTATTAAAATGTCTAGTCTTAAGGACTCTACCACTAGTCAGGAGTAAAAAATGCGACTCTTATCTTTTCATGGCTTTTGCGGGAATTTACAAATGATGATTATATTAACGTCATATATATTAAGAAAACGGATAATTTCTAGATTCTAAATATAATGTCATATTATGATTCATTTTATTCTATAATGGCATTAATTTTTCCAAACTTGCATGTCTTTGTAGACAAGTATTTAAACTAAAAAACCGTCATAGGGTTTTTCTAAATTCAAGTTAGTTTTTGAACAATTGATAGAAATATATATAAAAAATAAAAATCTGCACTTAAAAAAATATTTGCTAAATATCTCCAAAACGAAAATTAATATAAAAAAACTGCATGATGGTTTTTAGATAATGGCTTCGAGATTGTCTGTGCCAAATATCAAAGACTTAGTGCAAATGGTTTACGAGAAACAAACGATTTAAATGATACAAATCCAGAAAAATTAAAGTTGAGAAAACAGCCTAAACGTCTGTAAATGATTGAACTCCGGATTGTTTTAAGATTACTCCAATAAATTTAATAAACAACATGTTTTTTTATAGTGAATGAAACAGCAAAATAAAGTTTTATCTATTCCATTAATTTTTTTAATCAATAATTTTAAAACAATGCCTTTAAATCAGTTTTAACTCAGAAATTTGAGTGAAGGCATCATAGATTTCTTTCACACCTTTGTTAACGACAATCAGTGGGAGTCCTACTGAGGGCGTGACTAGCTTGTATAAATGTGTGTTTTACCGCCATCTAACATTTGTTCTCCATGTTTACTGTTCAGTTGAAATACACATCCCCAATGCTCATGCAATTGATCTGTTGGCCTTTCGCAGAATCGCTAATTGGTTTGTGGTAATAATCAGCAGGTACTGTTAGTCAGTTGAGGCGAGATAATCTCATCAATCCCATCCGCCCTTCGATATACAAAAGCTTCGAAGCATGCATTTTACAATTTAAATGTAAAAAAAACATTCTAAAATACTAAATTTTTTGGTCAAACTTTTCGCATTATCAAGATAATGAAAAGAAGATGTCAGAAAGGAAAAAAAAAAGTCAAAATTTTACCCCTGACTAGCAGTAGAGTCCTTAAACAGTATTTTGTGCTGTTTGTTTTAGGTGTAATAATGGGTCTTGCAGCATCTCGTCAAGAGGCATTCTGGGAAGCATGTGGTTTTGGACACATCGAGAGAGTAAAGAAGTTTTTAACAGAAGATATTGATGTCAACTGGAAATCTTATACAGTAAGTATTGTCAGCAATAATGGAAAAGTTCTGATCAGTAACTAGATATTGACTTTACAGTATTTTCAGGAAAGAAACAAAACTAAAAAGTGAGGGCTGTATTATTTTTTATTTTACATTACTCGAAATGTACATAAACGGGCATATACCGTGCCGCATTTCAAAATTAACCAGTTGTTTTATAATCAGTATAGTATGCTCACTCCTCTGCCTCTCATTTAATATGTTGATAACAAATTGAAAATTGTTGTTTTAAAAATATGAAATAATTTCTATAAAGAATTTAGGATTAACATGTAAGACTTATATTTTCCCTTTCAGCATGACTGTTGTGCTATCCATGTTGCCTCTCAGGGAAAACCAGTGATAGTTCAGCTGTTACTGGATGCAGGATGTGATGTCAATGTGAGGGATGATGTAAGAGACTACATATTATAATACCTAGTCAGGGGAAATCTAGAAGATTACCCCAGGCTCATCAGACAATAATCAGGGTTCTGAATCACAGAGTTTAGCTAGTTTTTAACACAGATACTATAAGAATACTAATATACTGACATTAATTTGGGCGTATTATATTTTGGGCACCCATACATTTTCAGGAACCAATTTGGGGTGAAAAACTCCTCTACTAATTAGAACACTATTAACTACGGGGAGGTGGTTCTGAGAGAAACCCTGCTGTCTATGTTCAGCACAGGATACAGGCAAAACACTTAGTATTAATTAGTTGCGTTTGGTTGAGAATTACGACTGACGTACACCTGTGTCCTATATTAGTCAATTAACTGTGAGCCTGACCGTAATCATACAATCTTTCATAAATTTAATTTGATATGGTTTATTTAAGAATATAAAATAGATCATCATGGTAGTGCATGTATTCACCCATTTGAACGTTTTAATTAAATTTGTGTCCTTAGTTAAGTGAAAAATCATCTTTAAAATTTATTTCTGTTATCATTATCTATGTAGCAATCGAAGGCCTAACAAGGGGGGTTTTGACTTGAATTTAATTTGGGTAGTTTGTATACCCTCTAACTTCTGTAAGTTTGGACACTCTAATTCTAGGACAATCCACAGAAATACCATGAAAGACCCCCTGTGGTAAAGCTTATTTCTCTGTCCTAACTGCTAGAAATTATAAAGTAGTTATTTGTGATAATTTACTTTGTTTCACAGAGGGGTAATCTGGCTATACATCATGCTGCGATGAAAGGTCACGCTGACATACTGAGGACACTCATCAGCGCAGGATCAGATATCAATGCTCAGGATAAGGTGAGTAATCACACCACACAGACCAATAGCGGGATTTATCATATACCTATGAGTCTCACCACACAGCTACAGAGGCATCGTATATTTATCCGTATCAGATGGTTCATATACGTACGGTCTGAAACGGCACTATTTTTCAATGTT
>JARFOD010124893.1:1040-14227 GCA_031763545.1 Mopalia muscosa
GAAGCCGTGAACGGTAAATCGAAGCAGGTTCAGTTCAGGAAGCCGCATTCTGATTGAAGCTTCCATTTTAATCATCACACACAGGATGGCAACTAGACTTTACATGCACGACCTTAGTCCCATTAACGAGTCCTGACTTCATCACAGACACCTACATTTAAAGTGGCATCACCCTTGCTTATTGTTGACTTTAATGTGTAAACGGCTTTCCGATTGGCTGCTTGCTTATACAATGGTCCAATTAAACTTTTGCCACGTTTTTGTCTCAAATTGCAGCATGGGTAGATATGTAAAAATCTCGTCTTGTGTATTTTGACCCTTGCAATGAGAAGACGGTTTTCTACCGGCATTTAAAGTACATGTTTTTGTTGAAGTATCAATAAATTACTGAGATAAATGACTATTAATATTCTTTTCCAAATCGCCGATTTGATTGCTACCTCCAAAATTTACAGCAAGTATAGTCTGCCGATTACAATAACCCAACTATATTGCATTTGTTCGATTCGACCACAAAGAAATATATTTTGAGATTGCTTTTAGAAATGGTAAAAATATTTATATGTACTATTTTGAAATAAAAAAATTGTCAAAGTTGGAGTATACCTTTTATTATTAATTCTCGCTTCGTTTTATCCCTGCATCATCTATGATGCAGCCGACTATGGGTAGTTTGTTTGAAGAGTAGGCCTAGCAATGCTGTCTTTTGTTAGCAGTGGAGGAAAATGAACTTTCCAAAATTATGAAACTATTGTTGGGATACACCGCGGTTATATAAATGAAATACCTTTAAGCAGGGCGTAAAACTCAAATCTATCATACTAATCATAATCTATTCTCATGGTTGTTAAGAAGCCGCGTAATGTTCTGTGTGTAGTAAAATAAATCCAGTTAATAACGTAATTTATATGGAAGATTGAGTCTCGGTTATTCTCGGTCATTTACTAAGATTAGCCTGTCAAGAGTGAGGCAAACGGAAATAACAATCTATTAACCACGTGTGGATGAACAATCAATAACACGGAGATGTTAGCAGGCGTTAGGACTGTACCGTAAAAACACAAGAGCTCTATCAGATGGGTTCTTTCTTTTGGTTGTAACGAAGCGATCTAGAAAATATAGCTTTGTAATGCTAGTTATAATATGAAGCAAGCATCCTAACAACGAAGCTCGGTGTAATACATATTAATTTTATTCAACACTGGATCTGTGCCTCAACATTTGACAAAAAAAGCTATCAGTGCTGAGCCTAGTTTGTTGTGATAATCCCATGTCGATAATCCCTATGATATTTGAAGCTAAAAAAACAAATTAAATATCAAATTCTAAAATTTGTAATTGGAATTTAGATTGTAATTTTGGCCTTATTGTAAACTAAGAACTTTGAACTTTAAATAAAACGGATAGAAATGTTTTGCCTATTTTGAGCTCATGCATGGAGTCTGGCCAGGCCGTTATGGTATTGAACTTTATATATGAAGGTGCTGTATACTCCAACAATCACAGGTGTAAAGATACAGCGCTCTCTGTTGGAAATTTAATATTTCTTCGGTGACGTCAAAAGTTTAGAGAAATATGACTGTAACCTACAGCCAACCTACAGGCATAATACTCGATTATCGAAATCACTTTGAACTAAATTTTTCGTTTTTATTTCCTTCAGCTAACAATTTTCATATGTTTATTACGATGGTTCGTCGAATGAACGGAATTTATGAATAAAGTTTATGAGTGATTATTCGGTGTTTAATGTCGTACTCAAGGGTATTTCGCTTTTACGGTGGTGCTTTCCAACACAAACTAGCCACATCAACAAGACTATAAAGTGTGAGTATTTCTGGTTGAAAAATGATGTACCCCCATTGTAAGTTCCGACGCTACGAGTCTGCACGGCACATACCGCCTGTAACTTGTATGGGCATGGAAGTGACATTAAAATAAATATTATATCTAAGCTTACAAAATAATTAGTTACAAATATTATTAGTTATATAATACAATGGCATATAATACTTTAAGCTTTAAAATAAACGAAAGAAATACTTAAAATCCTCTTTCACAATCATCTTAAAATCAGATCATCTTCAGACTTTAACTCCTCAAGGACGGTTTATTTAATATTCCATTGTATACAGAATAAAAGTAAGGAAATATACTATATTCCGTCTCAATAAACGGCCGTGTTCCTATAAGTCCATATATTTAAAGCGTATTATTTTTTTGTACGATACATTTCGGACAGACTTCTCTGTGGCCCTTGTCGAGGAGATACATATATTTGTTTCCAACTAAGAAGAATCACCATTCTAATTAAAATCGGAACTCAAAAACACTCCCTGAGTTTTGTTTGTCGCTTCATGTATACTGCGACAAACAAAACACGGGGAGCGTTTTTGAGATCTGGTTTTAATAAGTTTGGCCGAATAACACAACTAAATTCATTCGTCAAGGGTAGAGAGGGCGTCGTTTCCATTAATGCGGGACCAAAAAGTCAGCGATCTGGGGTCAGTTACTCGAAAGAGTATTAATCGCTAACACCAGATTAAATCCCGAATACCGGATTAGAGATAGACCTACAACATGGCGTGACGTCATCTAATAGACGTTTAAATTTAATAGTGCGTCGAGCAACCAGACACGGGCGATTTTCTCAACGTTAAACATCTCCACTGCCTCAGCATCCATACGCTAACCATCTTCACCTATACACGAGTAGAGACACCTATATATGTCTTGAGTTTATCTGTCGAATAATTATCCCGCATACAACACCAAATTTCTTATAATATTAGTATCGCCAAACAATGACAACACTTTCTTTGATAATAAAAATGTACTAGTTCAGGGTATTGTGGATGACCAGACCCGTATATACACACAGCCCACGACCGTCAGAGGCCGGAACAAAATTAATATTCGCTCAAATGTCCCCTTTGCAGCCTGGCTTCCAATTGCCTTTTTATTGATTGGTGAAATTGAACATAATTCATGGAAAACTAGGCTTATATATCAATTTAACCGTTTTGGTAATATGTTATTTTAGTTCTGATGATTCTGAAATGAATTAATATTTTTTGGATTAAGGTTAGTAGAATTGCATAGAGATTTTGCATTCGTGTTCCATTTCATTACGTCTTGATACCTTTAGATTAAGTTCACGGGGTTCAGCATCTCAGTCCCATAAATTTGAGCCTTTCGTTTGTGGTAAATGGTTAATTATTGACTTGAAATCCGGACACAGAAGGCTTATAACAATGCTGTCATTCGAGACTCGTTGCAAACTACTTAAACGCTTGTCCACACGCCAAGCCGTGTCACGGCAAGATATACTGTCCGCACGATTAGGGCGCCAGAAGGGATTGTGGAGGGGACGTTAAGGTCGAGCAGCGGGCAGTTGAAAGGGTCGAACTTCAGGACCGTGGAAACGATCAACCGCTAATAAATCAAATGGCAAAGACCAGAAATATTTATTTGTGAAGAGCGTGAAATGTATTAGTTCAAGACTTTCTCATAATTCCCTTACGTGGATGGTGAAGTTTTGACGGCCATTCGTCTTGAACTTTGGTTACTTGTCTCATTCATCAGTCGTGTCAACGAGCTCCCCGTTATTATCGTGGTTCATTCGCTGAACAGCCGAGCCGTGTAACTCCGTACAATTTGAGTATCCCAAGGCCGCGCTGATATACGTGAACTAACAATGAAATGAGTGGAATAATAGATATGTAGTAGCTTGTTTAAACTTTTGAAATTTATATGTGCGCCACGGCAGTAGTCGCCATTAAAGTCTCGTGAGAACGAATAATCCCAATATTTCCAGGTGTAGAATTGGCTAATTCGCCCTCCATGTGTATGTAATTAAAGATAATACTGAACATTTTACCCTCAAAGCATACCCACTATATAAGAAAGAAAGGGAGAAAGAAAGAAAGGAAATAGAAGGAAAGAGAATGAAGGAAAGATAAAAATAAATAAATAAATAAATAAATAAATAAAATAATATTAAAAAATACAGAAAGAAAAGAAAAAAAAAGAAAGAAAGAAAGAAAGAAAGAAAGAACAAAAACAAATCCGCACACACACATACACTTAAATTATTGTATTTCCTAAAGGGCTTTACTTTCTCTTAATTGTGACCGTATAAACAGGTCCTAGTATAAATCATCATCAGTCTGGCATTATAGGGATAAGTTGTAATATTTCTGGGCAAATCCCATACAAGAAATCACGTAGACCCTTTAAAGGGCAAATTTACATTATCCGTGCAAAGCTATTCAGATTAAAAGGTTTCACAACGCAATAAAAGAGACTGTCTCAAAGATAAATGGTACGCTGTATTAGACGCCCGGTCCCTAATCCGTGTTCGCTATTCACGCTAACACTCGCGAAGAAAGCCCGTATATTTTGTTTGTATATCACTTTACAAAACTCACGCGCTGCGAGTCTTCCGCGACACACGATCGGCTCGCGGCAATTTCACACCTTGCTGAATGCCTTTTGTAGCCAATAATCGCATGTTTACTTATATTTTACGCGACACGTTTTATTGGAAATCCGAACGACACTACATTAATCATACATCTAAACCTTTTATAGCCAACAACTTGAAAATCCAATTAAACTATTGGAAAACGACAAAGACGTTGACACCTTATGTGGCATTAGGGGAACATTCTGCCAGGCTATGGCGGAAGTTGGAGACTCGGTCAAGGAAAAAATTGCTTTTCTTTAAAATAAGAAATAAAAAATCAAATATAAACATACTTTTCATTTGTGTAAAACTGTGACAAATACTGGGATTAATTAAGAACCTCTAAACAAACAGATGGCTGCTTTGTTTTTATTTCATTTTTTCAGTCGGCATGATTATTGATTTCGCAGAAATAATCCTTTTAAAGAGGACCATTCACAGTGTTTTATAAAGTACGTATTGATAAATAATCCTTCGTTTATCTGTAATATATTGCCTCATAATCTCATACGAGCCCCATGGACATGCACATTCTGATATATGGTGGACAATAGCGTTTGTCCACAATCTTGATCAAGAATGAAGAAATAATAATCAAAATACGTAACAAGGTTATCTTTATCAAATTTTAAAAGATATACTATTGTCGTGCAGATATAACAGACATTTAAGAAATACTTGTTAATTTAATGTATATAATGTTGATTGAATGTTAATTTTCATTTCATATATTTAAACAACCTTCGTATTCAGATTATCTTTTTATTGTGTTCACGTTTAATAAAATATCCCTATTTCGTTGACTGCAATACAATCGGCCAAACTGTTAGATGTTGTATGGTGAACGTAAATTAAATTCCATGATTAAGTCGTAAACCGTGAAAAATTGTACCGGTGAATGAAATTCAATTACATGTTTTAGTCTAAAACTGTTAAAAGATGTACGGCAAACGTAAATTAAACTACATTTTTCAGTCGTAAACCGTGAAAAGTTGTACAGTGAACGAAAATTAAACTACACGTTTTAGTCGTAAAAAGTGACAAGTTTTACGGTGGATGTCGATTATACTACACGTTTTAGTTGTAAAAAAGGAAAAATTGTAGGTTAAACATTAGTTAAACTACTTGTTGTAGTCGTAAAACAGAGCGGAACAAGCCGTTAAGGGCATACATCTTTGCTCCCGGCTTGACACGGGTCAAATTCGTCCTTAAATCAACTATAGCTGACCAGAACACGTTCCCCATAGAAAGTCTGAATCAAGAGCAGATGGTTTCAAAAATTCGATATTACTAAAATAGGATTAAAATGATTTCGGATTTTTTTCTGGTCGACAGAATATCTGTCTGGATTACTTTATGAATATTCATGTTTTTGAGTCTAGTTTTTACAAAAGATGATATTTAACCAGAAAACTAATCGGGTAATCTGAATTGTTAATTCTTGGGCACGACTGTCTCTTTAGTTAAGTTTGTAATCTGGTTTGAATGCAGAAGAAAACATCATCGGCTATTGTTTAAAAAAATGTCCAGACCGTATTTTTGGACAAACCTATGGAGTTTATTATAACTCTTCGTATCCCCTGGATTTTAATTGGAAAGAAACATTTCGATTTTGTTTTCCAATGTGACCAGCCAAGCACCCAGTTTGCTAGTCTTCTTTTACAGGAATATCAAAATCTTGTACCTAAAATGTCTATACTTCTCCTATTATAGACCTATTATAGGATACAAGAGAAACAAAAATCTAAAGAACCTACTGGTTAAGGAGAAACTTCCCTCTGTATCAGACAGGTTGTAACACTCATTCTTATTAAATAGATATATTCACTGATTAATTTCCATATCTCTGAAATACTTAATTGTGGGCTGGTTTATTCCTAACTTAGGCCGAATATATTGTTGGCTACACTTGTAACAATACTTTATACACCATATTAATGATAAGATCATCTCGAGATATATATAGGCTACCCATAACACAACTCAAGATTAAAGTATATTAAGAAACTGGTCTCTGTGAGTTATCTAGAACATAAGATGATTCATCGATTTTAAATAAACGACATCCCTGTGCCAGTGTGATTGTACTTTAGATATATAGTTTACAATGACAGTCTTTGATATATATGCCCCGATACGGACCAAGACAGGATGGATAAGGATGGCTTTCATATAAATCGCGCTCGTGTGCAAGCACTGTTTGTAAAATATATCTATTAATACCATTTACTAGTTCACACAAATAGAATATATACGCTCCTATACAATAATTCTGGTTGATCGTCCGCGTTCACGCACTTTAAAACAAAATATATATTTATTAATTCCTTTAACTCGATCGCCAAAGTTTTTTTTACATGTTGCTGTGGTCTTTATTTTTACTTTTCTGTTGTAAAATGGTGTGCTTAAACTACCAATATTTCATTAATCATCAGCCTTAAAGTTAAAGTTTGACTGCTAAATGGGATAGAACAAGTCACTTATTGGGACTTTATTCCCGCCATGTCATGATTTTGTATTTGATTTTCCTGTTTCATTTTGTGCATATGGTAAATAAAAAAAAAAACAAAACACAGCGATTGGAGTAAGTATAGTCGTCCGCGCATAAAATAATCCGTTTTGCCATCCGCTGTTTGTTTCCTCTTCAACATAAACTGTCATAGTGTTTTATGTGAACAGGCTATATGTTAGTTATCATGTAAGTATTAATATGCCTTGGTATCAAAGGAAAAGTTATAGCGTAGAACACGCGTTTTGCACAGGCTCGATTGAAAATGGCTCTTTTGGAAAAGCGAAGGATAAATGATATTGTTTAGCAAAATCTTCGCTTGATTGGAAGTGGAATGGTAACCTTCCACAGCATGAAAAATACTGACATCAGAGATGTCGTAATAGTGTTTAAGTTTGTTTTGAGAGTGTGTAGTGTTTTGGTGAAATCCGGGAGAATACCTCTTACAAACTCCAAGTCATCATTAAACTTTCTTGTTATAACACTGATACACAAGCTTTTTTAATATAAGATATAACTACATATTTCAGCAAGCCTTTATAACGAGTTTTGAAGTCATCATAGTGAGTTTTGAAGCCGTTTTAGCGTGTGTTGAAGCCGTTATAATCAGTTGAATAGTCATTATAGTGATTTTTGAAGCCGTTATAGTGAGATTTGAAGCCGATATAGTCAGTTTAATAGTCATTATAGCGAGTTTTTAAACCGTTATAGTCAGTTTAATAATCATTATAGCGAGTTTTGAAGCCGTTATTGTGAGTTTAATAGTCATAATAGCGAATTTTGAAGCCATTATTGTGAGTTTCGAATGTGTTATAACGAGTTTACATAATTTCATGAGTCGTTTTCGAGTTGACCAGTTCGTAGAAAGACATTTAATGTCGTTATAACGAGTAACAGGGATACACACTTTTTTCTAGGCAATATGTGACTCCGAAGTCTGATCTGGTAAACTTTCGCGAGATTATAGTTAATACTGTGGAATCATCAGTAATGATACAAGTAAGAATACGTGCACATCGTACATATTTCTCACCAAAAGCCCACTCTCTGGAGTCGGCACACTATCCATACATTTGAAATAAACCCATCGAAAATCATACTTATGATAACTTACATGTATACTACTTTTTAATAGGCGCATTTAGTTATTTAGTTTAGAAGTAAGTTATTTAGTTTAGGAGTAAGTTATTTAGTTTAGGAGTAAGTTATTTAGTTTAGGAGTAAGTTGGAGTAAGTTATTTAATTTAGGAGAAAGCTATTTAATTTAGGAGTAAGTTATTTAGTTCAGGAGTAAATCATTTAGTTTAGGAGTAAGTTCTTTACTTTAGGAGTAAGTCATTCAGTTTAGGAGTAAGTTATTTAGCTTAGGAGTAAGCTATGGTCTGCCCCCTCGACAGATGCAAGTTTTAAATTTCTACACAACGTGAACAATGTTTATTAGCTGATCGGAAAGAAATCTTGCATAATGGCGTAATCGTATTCTCGCGAGAGTTTCTATAGTGAAAAAGACTTAAGACAGTACGCTATGAAAGCCGTTGACCATTAATTTACGCCAATATTTGGGGCGGATTTAGCTACAGATTAGCAAATAAAAGAAGTGCCAAACAGTATCTCGGTGTCAATGTCTCGACGTAGTAAATAGAATTGATTATGTCTTAGAATGATAATGGTGAGGTGTATTTGACGACAACAAAAATGTGCGTAGTACTGTTGATGACTTCCGAGTACCCGAATTAAGTGTGCCGAAATGAGCCGACTCAAGCATGTGACTACAATCACCAATCGCAGGAGCGAGGAGTTTAATCTAACTCTTACGTTACCCATGTCGATAATGCTGTAATGTTATTTTTTAATCAGACACACGCGTGACAAAATTATTGGCAATGTGTCGACAAGTTATTTATAAAACCCGGTCTCCGTTCACTATTTTAAACTTCATAATGATGATTTTTATGAGTGTTTTGCTTTCATTTACAAACAAGATGGTATAGACAATTCTGATTTTCTGAATAATATATGGAGCTGTTTGGAGCAGAGTTTTGAAAACGTGTTCTATCGTGTGTTCATTTTCCGAATCTTTATCGTGCAGATGTTCTAAAGGCATATCGCTATCAAGGGCGCGTGTTTAAGTTTGGTATAATAAGACATAGATGGGTCCAGGGACAATAGAAGCCATCAGACACCGGTGCTGATTATTCGGTCCTCTTTCGGGAAGCCCCTTTTTAACAGTTGGTGAAATAATGGCCACTCGAAGAGAGACGGATCGCGAGGCAAAGTGTAGCTGCGTAAACATATATTCCGCGAGAGGCTGCTGCTGCATGAGAGATTTTGCCGTGTGGGCAGTTGAACAATCGAGCCTACGAGACACATGGTTGTACCCAATCCAGTTGATGTTTGAGAGGTGTTCCAAAAGCGTTAAATGACCCCGCGCTTAACAATGGAAAGGTACAACGGTGGCCACTGGCCGTTTCAGTTAATTGAACCTTCTCTCATCGGGCATTGTCCAAGGGAACAATTACTGGACACCCTTTGGGCTTACTTTAAACTGGACTTGACGGCCGACTCAAACTTATTTCCTACCTACATACAACCCATTGTTAGCGATATTTCAATAGAGATACTTCGCAATTCTTCACACGAATACGTAAATCGAATAGAGAACCACTTGGACAAACTACTTTCAATAATATCACATCGGATTCTACAGAATTTCAAGTGTTTTCTGGGTCGCTTTGACCCTGTGAAAAAACAAACTTCAACAAAGAGTTTATAGATTTGACTGAATGTCAGTGTCCGATTGACCTCGTCTTGTATAAACAACCAATTAACCCGACGACCCAGCCTTGATTGAGTCAGAAAAATTAAAAGTCACAAAGACTTTCAAAACATAATGTCCTTTTTATCTCATTTTTTTCCTGGCAACTTAACTCACTGTTACTGTAATGAGCATAACAAGCAACCCCCAACAATGTCACGGGGCTAGTTCCCACAAAAGTAAGCTAACAATGTAGCCTCCCCCCTCTCTTCCCCAACACCTACGGCATCGACAGGACGAGATTATATACAAATATAATTGTAAATATTGAAAAAAACTTTTTTTTTTAAATTGTGTGAAAAGTTTTTTTTTTTTAATGATTTTCATTTTTATGTTTAAAGTTATGACTAGGTTGACAATTTTTCTACACGGGCGAATTAATTTTAACACACAGGTGAAAATTAACTGGATAACCCAAGCATCGAAATGATGTTGGTTGAGAAAGTAAGCTTTTCAAAAAAACATTAATTAACTATTGTTTCGGAAATTATTTATATTTCATAAGCAAGCATGCAAAACTGAACGTTTCTCCTATTATCTTTTTGTTGAGTCACAGAGATATATCCTGCACCATAAACTTGAAATCTATCAGATTGATGATATATCCATCTATAGGTGAAATACGTTCCAATCAGGTGAAAACACTTCCCATACAGGTAAAAAACAATTTCACCCATTGGATGAAATATTACAATTATTATTAAAGTATAAATAAGCGATAAAGCTGAAGACCGTTAAAACATAACTCATTGGCTGACTGTGTAAAAAATGCGTGAGTTGGTTTTACGGCAGCTCGCACTCCCACACGTGTATAACCATGTCCCAACCATTCAGGGTCCCGAATGTAAGGGTCCTCTGGGACAAGTACCACGAGAAAGTGCGTGAAAAGCCAATCGTGCACCTTACTCGAAATAATTAAGTTGACATTTTATAAGTTTTACTTATAATCGTTCATTTAAGATCATACACAATTAAGCAAAATGGTGTTATGGTATTTGATGTTTGAAAATTTCCTAAGCTTTAAGACTTACTTAAGAAGCTTTTATGAATATGGACCCTGGGTCCCAGAGGACCCTTACATTCAGAACCCTGAATGGTTGGGACATGGTTATACACGTGTGGGAGTGCGAGCTCCCGTAAAACCAACTCACGCATTGCATGCAGGGTGGCCCTATTATTCATCACTACGTTGCTCCGAGGCCTATATTTTACCAAGCCGTCTCAGCCGATGGGACTTAACCCAATGTCAACTCGGCCCCTGAAATTCACAAATAAATGATAAAAAAAAAAATAATAATAACATAAAAAAACCTAATATCTTTCAAATAATATTACTGAGGTGGGTTCAGATTGAAACGAGTGCATTTGCTTTAAGTTGAACGTTTCTCTTAGTTCACTATATACTGCTCTGCATTTTTCTTGAAAGTCATCCCGTGGAGCCCTATGACAGATGTTGCCGTGGCGGATCTCTCTTAAAACATTCTAATTACAACTCGGCTCTGTTCATCCCACTTCTTTCAAAGACTGTTTATCTACATGGCCGCCACACAGAAAGAGACGTAGATTAAGCGAAATGACAACAGGTATAGTGTGAGCTGACAACGTTTTAATTGCCTGAATCGTGCGTGAAGAATTGAGGTTTGTCTGTAGGAGGTGTGAGCGGGAGTTTAGAGACACAGAACAGCGTTTATGCTGGGAGCAAAGAGACTCACGCCTCGCCAAAACCTCGACAGTTGGGCAATATTTACATTTCCTTTCCGTCGACTGGCTTTAACAGGGGGGAAACCGAGCAACAATCGGCCGGGAAGAAAAGACGAATCGAGTGTGCTTTTGATGAGTTCATTATTCACGGGCGCTCTTCACCCACTGAGTTGAACAATTGAAGTCGCGGGAATTTGACCCAAGTTTCATTGTTAGCCCATATTCCTTTCCCTTCAGCCGTTCACCGGTCTACAGAAACACGGACAATACCCGTTTAATCACATCACACAGTGACTGCCTATCCGACTACCAAAATCGCAGCATTTCGAGGCGTTTTACATATAATTAAATCTGCGCTCCATTTCGCTACTATTTATTACTTTGATTATGTCAGAGGAGAGTGAAATTACATTCCCTACTTCAAAAGTTTGCCATATGCCTTGCGTACACTTAACCAAAATTTAGTTAATTGTAGCTATGTTGATTTAAGTTGGCTGCTCGTGTTTCGAGGTGAATACACCCATACCGAATTTGACCATATTGCGTGATGGCTTTGATTTCGTGTGAAAGAGGCACACGGTATACGGTAACCGAGATACGAAATGAAACGTAATCAAAACCTGTTCCAGTAATAAAAACAAAACAACGTGTAATAAGTGTTTAAGTGTTGCGACAGATGAGGAAACAATTCCGCTAGCCGACTTGAACGATGTTAGTTTGCAGGGGCATATAATACGATATTATTGAAGTCACACATGGCACCAGAAGGAAATTTATATATTTAAAACACAATCTTCAGATGAAATGTAAAACCCACTCGTCTTTCACCAAAATATTAGCAAACACGGTACAATAGTTTCAATAGAAGAAACACAGATGTTACGGGTTATTTTGGATAATCACAATAGGTGCTGGGGTCAATAACATACACACATCCTAACTACTGAGTTTAAAGTCTCCAATTTGTGTTATTGCCTTACATCGGGATTTGAAGTAGGGCTCAACTCTTCAATAAAGTAGAATCACCGGCTTCACACAGGTTTAATATCGTTGACGAATAAATTGTGTATACTTAATAAAGTAAACAGGCCAAAACAGTGGAAGTTTCAGGCCCTTTTGCTTAAATATCAATTCTAAACAGTCCGGCTGGAAGATAGAAAAATGGCTGGTTAGCAACAGAAACCTGAACCACGTACCGTATTATTAACAAGGCCAGTCGGCGATTTTAAGTCTCACTTAAAGGACGTTCACTATGTCAAATATTATTACAAATTACACAGTTATGTGCATTCTAACGTTGTATATCTAAATCAGACAACATTGTATCGTAGACTATACCAGAAACAGAGGTCTGCATATAAAAAGCATCCCGACTCTTAAATCGACTCTTTAGATTGCCATATATTTTATTTTGAGTTGGACAACATTATTGTCTGTCTCATTGAGTAGATAGTTTAACTATCTAAATTGAATGGGGCCGCCAGACAAATCATTAATAGTAGTAGTAATGAATAATTTTTGTGTCTTTTAGAAAGTGAAGATTAACAGTATTTTCGTTATTTTGGAGTAACACTTTCTTAGTTAGAACATATACCTGTTCAGAAAATTTTGTAGGTCGAAACCCGTCCAGGAATCGAACCCACGACCCTCAGAGTTAGGCACCGAATCGCCAGCAGTAAATGCAGGCTACCTAG
>JARFOD010124903.1:0-14225 GCA_031763545.1 Mopalia muscosa
AAAAAAAAACCCCAACAACATTGCAACTTTTGTTGATCTCTCCAAAACATTTGATACAGTTTGATCACTCCGGTGTGGCCCCGGCAAAAGCTGGGGTGGTTTTCACGAAGTTTCTTCCCTCTTTTCCACCGTAATTAGGCAAGGACCAATGCGAAGTGGACAATATACACGGTAATCCCAGGTTAGCATTGAAGACCAAAGTCACAACTCCAAAAAGGATAAACCAAAACATATTTAAGATTCTACATATTTTGGTTTTACTCAATCATTTTAGTATAGTGAAGGGATGCATTTAGATACATTCCTATATACCGGGGAATTGCTATCAAACTAAAGGCATCAATAAATTAAGCAAGGGGAATTTTACGGTCATAAAGTATTACCGTACTAGTATTGTTTTCTTTTCTGATTAACCCTATGTGGTGCCCAATCTTTGAATGTTGGTTTGATCATTTACTACCGCAGTTATGGACAGACAGAGGGTTAATCATAACAGTGAGATGTTTTTGTTTGCCTTTAGTTCGTGATTAAGTTCTGACTTGTTGATTCTAATGGCTAGTGCTTCCCTCCTTCCACCGTTACAGTTACGGCGGATAAGACTAATTTTATTGTTCCTGCAGATCTAAACATAAATGATTAACTCACTGCAGTTTAGCTGTGTCATAATTGTTAGGTGTAGCTGAAAAGAAGAAGAAGAAGAAGAAGAACAACAAGACGAAGAAAAAAAAAATTAAGCTCAGATGATTTTCAAACGTTGCCTACACCTTGGGGAAAATAACTATCGCTATACATGGAGAGTGATCTCCCCTGGCTGTGTCACTTTCGTTGGAGGAACAAAAGAGTAGGTCATCAATATTTAGTAGAAGCAGATGCTGATGCTTCAGACGTGTTGTAACAAAATGACTTAGGTTTGACAATTCGGGGAAGAAAAACACATCCATGATAATATAATTGCCTTACGATTATTCCATAAAACCGCAGCTCTCATAAAGGGTCCACCTCAGGTTTGTAATCCATAGAACTGTAAAGTGTTGTTGTTGTAAATTTGTTTTTGTGTTGAATGACGTTTACAAGACGACATCATTTAGCGATTTACTGATTAATTATGTCATACTGATATGTTTTTATAAACTAAGATAGTCGGTACTAGCACATATTGTAATGCTGCGAATAAATCTTGTATTGATATGCTAAGCTCTTTGACTACTTAGGGCAGTTTGTTAAATGCGTAGCAAAGCTAGATCAGTGGAATGTATTGCATGTTATTTCGTAGCCAAGTAAAGCCAGGCCTACGCATGCGCGATGGCCGTTGAGAACCAACTGGCTTGATCGCAAACTACCTCATTTTTGGTAGCCAATATCTCGGTAAAAAATGACTTAAATTTACAAAATCTTTCGTTTGCGAGATAGAGTATGACTCCAATATGTGATTTATGTGCTTTAATCGCCGTAAAACTCAGTAATTTGCCTGCCCGGTCCATTTTATCCAGTCCGCAATTTCCTCAGATTTTCCGCAATTTCCCCAGATTTTCCGCAGTGGCCGAAAGTACCTAGTTTTTACTCGCTAATTTCTCCATCAAAAATGACTCAAATTTAATAACTGTTGGGTTTAATAGATAGAGTATGACTCCAATATGTGATTTATGTGCTTTAATCGTTGTAAAACTCAGTAATTTGCCTGCCCTGTCCATTTTATCCAGTCCGCAATTTCCCGAAAATTTTCCGCAATTTCCCGTAGATTTTCCGCGTTTTATACCGTCCCCCAAACATTGGGCTTATATGATGTTTGCTCCTTTTAATAATTCGGACTGATTGATAAATGCGTCGACAGACTGATTTCTTCAGCTAAGTTTATCTTAACTATGCTCTGGGGCTCTTCCTAACCTTTTGATTTAGGTGAACTGAACCATAGTTCTGCAATTAAAAGACTAAATTACGTCTAAACTCAAATTGCACCATTTTATTAATGCCACATTTTCCCACCACAGTGGCCAGATCTGATACCCACACCCTGTTTCTTTGATTTAATGATACCTTTATGCAGTCCACCACTCTGATCTGCTATTGTCGACCATTGTGATCAAATGATATCCTCAGTCCACCACTGGGACCAGATAATACATTTAGTCAACCACAGCGACCAGATGATATCCTCAGTCCACCACTGTGATCATTTTATACCCTCAGTTCACCACTGTTATCAGAGGATACCCTCAGACCACCACTGTGGTCAGATAATACATTCTTTCTAGTTCTACCACCATGATCTGGTGATACTTTCAGTCAACCACTGTGATCTGATCATATCCTCAGTCCACCTTTGAGATCAGGCCATACCCTCAGTCCATCAGAGGGATCATTTTCGTACCCTCAGTCCACTACTGTGACCAGATATAATACCCTCAGTCCAACATCGGGAATGATCAGATGATACCCTCAGTCCACCACTGTTATCAGATGATACCCTCAGACCACCACTGTTATTTGAGGATACCCTCAGATCACCAGTGATCAGAAGATACCCTCAGACCACCACTGTGATACTAGTAGGTGCAGTCCACCATTCTTGTCGCTATCATACCACTGTAATCAGATCATATCTTCAGTCCACCATTGTATCAGATCATATCCTCAGTCCACCACTGTGATCAGATCATACCCTCATGCAGTCTACCATTTTGAATGATCAGATTATATCCTCAGTCCACCACTGTGATCAGATCATACCCTCAGTCCACCATTTTGAATGATCAGATCATATCCTCAGTCCACCACTGTAATCAGATCATACCCTCAGTCCACTATTTTGAATGATCAGATCATACCCTCAGACCACTGATGTGATCATTTTATACCCTCATGCCACGGCTGTTATCAGAGGATACCCTCAGACCACCACTCTGATCTGCTATTGTCAACCATTAATTGTAGTCAAATGATATCCTCAGTCCACCACTGGGATCAGATAATACACTTAGTTCACCACAGGGATCAGATCATACCCTCAGACCACCACAATGATCAGATCATACCCTGTCCACCACTGTGATCAGATCATACCCTCAGTCCACCACTGTGTTCAGATCATACCTTCATTCGACCACTGTGATCATATCAAACCCTCAGATTACCAATGTGATCAGAAAATACCCTCATACCGCCACAGTGATCAGATCATACCTTCAGACCACCACAGTGATCAGATCATAACTTCAGACCACCACAGTGATCAGATAATACCCTCAGTCCACCACTTTGAGCATACCCTCGGTCCACCACTGTTATCAGAGGATACCCTCAGACCACCACGGTGATCAGATAATACATTCTTTCAACCAGTGATCTAGTGATACCGTCAGTTCACCGCTGTGATTTGATGATACCTTGATGCAGTCCACCATTGTTAGAATATACCCCCAGGCCACCACTGTAATCAGATGATATCCTCAGTCCATCACTGTGATCAGATGATATCCTCAGTCCATCAATGTGATCAGATGATATCCTCAGTCCATCGCTGTGATCAGATGATATCCTCAGTCCATCGCTATGATCAAATGATATTCTCAGTCCATCACTGTGATCAGATGATATCCTTAGTCCATCACTGTGATCAGATCAAACCTCAGTCCATCACTGTGATCAGATCAAACCTCAGTCCATCACTGTGATCAGACCATATCCTCAGTCCATCACCGTGATCAGATTTATATACTCTCAAATAGTCTCAGTTCACCACTTGGAATGGATGAAATAACATGAAATTTTATGCAGCCAAAAGGCTGCATAAAATCAGATCATTCATTCAGATCGTACATTGGATATGTGGTATTTCAGGTGCAAAATGTAATAAATTAAAAATAAGTGGTAATATCCAAATGCCAAGTTTAAGGCGTGTGTTACAATGGCTTTGTTGTACATCTACATGCCTGGTGTGTTGCATTTTGCTTATTCTGTTTTATTCCTGACTGAAAATTGTTGTTTTTGTTACAGAAGGTAATGAGATATTAGGACAATTGGTTGGTGAGGAAAAAGTAATTCGCAGTATTGTAAGCAGTCTAATTCCTGACAGGATAGTGAAGTATACAAAAACAGTGTTGTGGGAAACTAATGAAGTCTTCCAAACCAGCCATTAATGCGCCCCCGTTGTAGAACTTGCTATGGATCTGTTGAAAGATGTTCACAATGGTTTAAAATGCCCAAGTAATAAGGTCACTGGGGTCAAAGGAACATACCACTACTATCATTATGGGTGTGATGGAACTGATGATAGAGTAAGACAATATTGGATCCTACATTTTTTGTTTCAAACTGGTTCACTGTTTAAAACTCAAACTCAAATCTGTGCACAAATTTTTTTTTTAACAGGAAATACACACATAAACTTTATAGCCATTTGAAAAGAAGCGTTTATTTTTACCTATAGACATTGTGAATATAGTAAGGATGTCGTAATAATTTGTCACACAGTGGACAAATGTAACATGATTTAGTACAAGATAAGGCTAATATACACAATAAATAATCTGATAAGTTGATATGAAATGATCCACTGAAACGATCTGAAGAGAGTGCTGAGTTGAAGTGAAATGATCCATTGATTGTAGAGTGCCACTAGTGACAACCTTACTTTGTTCAAAGGATGATAGTTGTGTTAGCTCTTACGATTTTCTTAAATTATGTGTGGATTTGTGTTCTGTTTATTTGATTAATTTTACACATGATTCCTGCTAATATTTACAGGACTTAGCAAAATGCCCTGGAAATAGTGCATGTAAATGAAAGCACTAGGGCTCCAACTGCCCGCCATGTAAATGGAACTTATATTTACAAAGCGTTATAAATGAAATGACAAGGTGTTATTTATATCAAGCAAAACACTGATGTGAATTGTAATCACATGTCTGTTTGCTTCTTTCCAGGGTTGGGGGTGTGGTTACAGAACATTACAGACAATGTGTCGATGGGTCAAAGATCAATTGCTATTGAATAATGAACAAAATCTTAGAGAACCTCCAAGTCTGAAGGAAATTCAAGAAACTCTAGTGAAAATAGGTGACAAGCCAAGTAATTTTGTTGGTTCCAAGGAATGGATTGGAAGTGTAGAAGTTGGGCTTATTATTGACACATTGTATGATGTAAGTCAAGTCAATTAACAGTGGATGTAATTTTTAGATCTTATCACTTTTTTGCCAGAATTTATATTTTTTCCAGAATTATTTATCTGATCGTCTTACTGGGCTGAGATTCACTCAATAATAAATTCCTGCCTAATAAATTTTTTAAACAGATTTGTATGTGTATCTACAAGTAATCTCAACAGAGGCGAGTACAAGTTATCTTAGTAATGGCAAATACATGTTATCTCAGTAGAGGCAAGTACAAGTTGTCCCAGTAGAAGCAAGTACAAGTTATCTTAGTAAAGGTATTGAGGTATAGCAGAAGGACTAACAACTTGCTGGTCAGGACATTGAGATTGGAAGCCTGAGCTTTGCTTTGATGTTCACTGATCACTTCTGACACAAAAAAATCACAAGATATATACTTTTAGTTTTGTGAACCCATATGTGTGTATGCGTGAATCAAGCCTTTGAGCACAACTTGTGTTCAGTGGACCATGAAGACTCCAACAGCGAGGCTGATTCTATCATCGCACACTTTTGAAGTTGCGGAGTTGTTAATCCTTCTGCGTTACCTCCATGGTAAAGTCAAGCACCAGTTTTCTCTGTTAAAGCAAGTACAAGTTTTCTGTTGAGGCAAGTACAAGTGACACAGTAGAGGCAAGTACAAAATATCTCAGTAAAAACAAGTACAATTATCTCTGTTGAGGCAAGTATGTTTTACTTGTATATTTATCTTGTTCTATTGCCGTATGAATTGCACAGTATTTTGCTGGGCCATTCAAAGTTATTTCCATCTGGTTTTTGTTAGTAACTATGTTGAGGATGCATATTTTTGGGGGCCGGCTCTTTAACATAACTGTATGAGGGAAAGAAGCTTAAGCATGTTTTGACCCCTATCAAACTATCTCTGATGTGAATATACTCTGTTGGTTGCAGGTCCCGTGTAAGATAATACACATCCCATCTGGGAGCCATCTGAGTGATCACATCCCTGTGTTAGAGAAACACTTGAAAGATTTTGGTTCGCCTATTATGATGGGTGAGTAAAGAGCTTTTACTCTGGCAAGTCAGTCATGTTAGACAAAATTGTACTGTGAGAACGCACCTTTAGTAACCCAATCCAATGCATACTTCATCAGTGTGAAATTTAGTTATCCCCTTTTTCCTAACTTATATATTTAACAGCTCTAAGTCACCAAATTGTTAGGAGTTACATATTTTGAACTTAATGTAAATATCTAAGGCGCATTTAGAACCTTGTCAAAATACGATGTCACCATTACGGCATAATGCAATAATCAGATTTATCTCCTTGTACTTATTGCAAACAAACAGATTATGAGACTTGTTTTTCTGTATAGGTCCAACTTAAAATTAGACTCTAGTCAAAGTTAAAGAGAAGGAAAGAAGATAAATCTGAATTGATAAGATTTCAACACCTGTTGTAGGGGGCGACACTGACAATTCTTCCAAATGCATCCTGGGAGTTGGTTTGGATCCGCCATCTTTACTCATTTTAGTAAGTTGTACATTTGCCTAAAATCAGTTAGCCTGGTCAATAAAAAAACGGACCAAAAGCGTCCCTAGAATAATATTTTTACAATGACGGGTTCATCTGTAGTTTTCTAAGGTCAGTCAAATAATAATTTAAGTTAATACCAATGTCCAATCTGTTTTAGACACCTCTGCTTGGATTCTATTTCATGTATTGAGACCTTCATTTCCACTGATTGATCGGGGTTCGAGCACACATTACACAGTTGTGATTTACCACCTCCCCCCCCTTTTTTGGTCAGCATTTACTATGCTCTCACTAAAATAATACTAAAAAATTTAGATTTGAGGCAATTATGTTGTTCAGAATTGCACCATTTCTTCCGCATCAAAGCATTATTGCTTTGTTTTCTGTTAAAACTATGTGACTGTCTCATGCAGATTTGTGACTTCCTACTCTTTTCTACAGGATCCACATTGTTATGGAAAGACATCAATTGAAAGGCTACATGGTGAAAATTGGATTACATGGCGGCTTCTGGACTTCTTTGATAAAGACTCATTTTATAACCTTTGTCTGCCACAACTGAAAGCCATGATATAAATCTGTAAGACTGTTTTTTTTTTACTCAAATATTGAACTTTGGTTTTATCTAAACCCGCTTCTCCGTTGTCCACATTGATGGTGTTAAGGTGTTTCTCTTCTAAGACTTCTTACTCTGTCAGTGGAAAACTGGGAGGAATGTCCTTGTCCACTGGAATTCTTGAACATTTGCTAATCATCGGAAGAGAATTGACTGTAGACAATTGAATGCACTGAGCAAGGCTGCAGGCCCCTCCAGCTCTCAAACACACTGACCCAGGCCTTATGATAAACTTCTAATATGCACATGGCCAGCAGATGACCTCATATAATGTTTGACAGACGGGAGTATTACTTGAAGGCGTTGTCAGTATGCCAGAGAAATACCCAGTCTTCTTGACGATTGTTCATTCAACATCAGCTACTTCAATGATCACTTTGAATATCAGCCACCATCTAGCCGTGAAGGACATTATAATTAAAGTATATTTATACTGTCAGCTATGAAGGAACATTAATCTTCCATTTTTATTTAACGCTTCACATTATGGTTGTGTAAATGTTCACACTTTCAGTTTGGAGGTACACTGTCATAATATAAGTGAACATGCTTAAGCACGACGTTAAACAATCAACTAATACTAGCCCAACTTTATTAATACTTTTTATACGGCCGCCATCATTTGACGGGACGTATTATGTTATGGGGTTGTGTGTCCATCAACTTTTTGGTTTCCGGACGTTAACTTGAAAACTGCTAATTGAATTCTAATCAAACTTAGTATGTTGGTTCCATGTGACAAGACGTCGCTTGGGATTGATTTTGGCATATGTTGACCTACAGGTGGCGCCACCTGCTGGCAAAGTATTAATTTTGTTTCTGTATGTTAATTTGAAAACTTCTTATGGAATTTGAATCAAACTTAGTATGAGTGTTCCATGTGATGAGACATCATTTTGGATTGATTTTGGCGTGCATTGACATGCAGGTGGCAAAGTCTAAATTTGGTTTCTGTACGTTTACTTAAAAACTTCTGTTGTAATTCGGCGGGCAGTTGGAGCTTCATGTTGCCCTGGTGCTCTCAGAGTAAAAGGAAGCCTATCTGTTTGTGGTGTCTGTATTATGTCCTGTTGTTGTGGTCCGTTAATTTGTCCTGTCTGGTCTCTGTTTATTGCCAGTGGTGTCGAGGGTGGTTTAAATCACCCATTGGGCTGGTACGTCATCATATAAGTGAAATACCCTTGAGTATGATGTTAAACCCCAAACAAACAATCTGTTGTAATTCAAATCAAACTTTATATGATTGTTCCATGTGACAAACCATGGCTTTGGATTAGTTTTGGCATATGTTGGATTACAGGTAGCATCACCTGGTAGCAAAGTCTAAATTTCAGTTCTATATATTAATTTGAAAACTTCTCGTGCAATTTCCACTAAAACAAACAAATCAAACTTAGTATTAGTGTTCCATGTGGAAAGACGAGGATTGATTTTGGCATGTGTTGACTTACAGGTGGCGCCACATGGTGGCAAAGTCTAAATTGGGTTTCTGTTGTTAACTTAAAAACTTCTGATGGAATTCTAATCAAACCGTATATGATTGTTCCATGTGACAAACAGTCACTTGGGATTAGTTTAGGCCAATATTGGACTACAGGTGGCACCACCTGGTGGCAAAGTCTAAATTTTGGTTTTGTATGTTTATTTCAAAACTTCTTGTGGAATTCAAATCAAACTTAGTTGGTATGAGTGTTCCATTTGACAAGACAGAGTTAAGATATTCCACATTTCAAGATGCCGTGTAGGGTTTTGTTAATGGTGTATTTTTTGTCTAGACATGCTGTCACTTGGTGGATTCTATTAAAACCAGATTTTAATATTCCATTGCGAGAAGAAATATCTTCGGGCGTATATTGCGACTCACTTGAGCTCTAGTTTATTTATGATCTACTGATAACTCTAGTTTAAGGTTAGGTTAAATCAACTCAACTACACACATCATTGGGTTAACTGTGCAAGACTTTCAGTCAGCTGGAGTTTTGTGTTGCCCTGCTGCTCTCAGAGATAAAGAGCAACATGAAGCTGATTGGTTGTGGTGTATTACACTGTTAATTCCTAAAAACGTCATAAAAACAAAAACAAGACATATTTGGTTGTAATAGACATATATTTTATGTAAATTATTTGTGATCACCTACCTTGTGACAAGTGAGCCAGATCTTCATGGTTATAATACAAAATATTCTGGCACATGCCTATAAATGAAACTTAAAATAACCATGTAAGTGGAGTTGTGTTCAACCAACGATCATCATGGGATTATAAAGCTTGTAAAAAAATCTAAGAAAAAAAATTTCAGACCAAGTTACATGTATATTTCACCCTGGATAAAAATGGGGCTGTCATCTTGGAAAAATAATCACCATGAGACATCTGACTATCCATTTCTTGTTCATCCAGCAGGACTACTCATCAATGTAAATAGTGTGAATTACATGTACCCTCAAATAAAGATACAGATTTATAATATAGAGAAAACAATTTCAACATTATTGTCAGTATTGAAAACAAGTTATGTTCAGTTCTTAATGCAGATTACCAGTAATCATAAAAATTGAATAATAATAATAAATGTAAATCAATAATGTCAGTATCACCATGATTGTGTGTTAAAAAAAGTCCTCTTTAGTCAATAAACGGAACCATATACAATAATACTTAAAGCAAACACATAGGCTAATTATTTAAAACCAACAGCCATGTCATTTCAAGCCAATAGTAACTGACTCTTAGCACATCTACTACTCAGTTGTGTTGAGACTAGTTGCAAATATTAAATCGTCTTTATTGCCAAGAGAAGGCACATATGTTACCTTATACCAACTAAACACTACTGGTTGTGATGGGTTTGATTTGACTGGGATTGACACCAAACTTCAGCACGGAACAATTAAAATCACTACTTAAATCCATCACTACACACCGGATACAGTATATAATGTCATGTGATTTCTAGCATCACTATACTTGAATAACTGTTTCTATATCTATATAGTTAAAAGAATCAAACCAGTTATACCTTAAAAAAACAGATTCCCTCAACAAATTCTACAAAACAGTATTAAAACAATGTATAATTTTGGACCCCCAAATTATAGCCAATTAATCAAAATATAAGTTTAAAATACTAATGTTTGGTCTTAGATTGACACGAATTTTTCCATATGAAGTGACGAGGTAGTTTAAGCTAAATTTCATTTATTTTCTATGCATAGTATGAAATCCTGATTCAATATACGCTCTTAAGACCCACAACTGCGGATAAACACTTGTTTGTTTACCCAATAACCATCTCTGTTGCCAAACACCTGAACTCACAAGATAGCCCTAATGAAGCTACACTATTGAATGGCCTTACAATCTAACAAAGAACATTACCCTGGGTCTTCCAAGGATACACAGCAGATAGATGCAATTTTTTGGCTGCTATGGCGATATCTGGCAGTTTTAAGTTGATGGAGTCACAAATTATTTACATGTATATCGTTTACTTGTACATCATTTACATCATTGCATGTATATCGTTTACATGTACATCATTTACATGTATATCATTATCATGTACATCATTTACATGTGTATCATTTTACATGTACATCATTTACATGTATATCGTTTACATGTATATCATTTACATGTACATCACTTACATGTATATCGTTTACATGTACATCGTTTACATGTACATCATTTACATGTACACATAATTTAGCACTATGTTATATGGCAAGATACCTGCATGAACTGGTCACATGACAATTAATGCAGTTTAAAAATATAAAAATAACAGTCAGCACCAGATATAATTGCATATAGAGGGCATTTAGATATAGTATACAAGATAATATATTAATTTGCAAATATATCGCCCATTGGAATCCAAATATTTTTCACTTGCGTTGATTGACACAGGAACTCTTCCCCTTGACCTTGTTCAGAATCTGTCCAATCACGTTTCACGCCGTAGTTTACCCAAGTTCGCTTAACATTTTCTGCGGAGGTATATTCAACAAATTTGGACCCCTCGGCTGACCCAAAATACCACATGGCTTGAACATCTTGGTGTTCTGTGAGGTATTTTGTTAAATGGTCACGGTCACCTGTTAAGATATTGATAACACCCCCTGGAACATCTGAAGTGTCAAAAACCTGGGGGGGGAAAAAGTAATAAATTAATCAATTTTGTTTAAGTTTGGCTGGTGTCAGGAAGTTATTTCACCTTTGTTTGTTGGGGTTTTATTCATGTATATTTAACAAACGGGGAGTCCACCCCCATGACTTGTTTGTTTGTTTGTTTGATTGATTGATTGGGGTTTATCACTAAACGTAAGGTTATTTCATTCATATGAATGTGCCAGCACAATAGGTGAAAGAAACCTCCCGTGACCCACTTGGAACAAAGAAAGACAATAATAAGAATCAATTTCACCAATAAACTGACCCAAAGAGGTAATGTTTATACAGTGAAATTACTGTGTTTTTTTAATTCTGTGGTCAAAAAGATCGTTTCCATTTTTTTAAGCAAACTTGTCCTTTCTAATTCAATTCTCTCTTCTAGTGTTATTCAGTTCTCCCAGTTGTAGTGACAGAAATGTGACTAATTTAAACAGCTAATAAAATTTAAGAGGAAGACAAACTCATACATGGACCAGTGAATGGTTGGAGGGAGCTTCATGTTGCCCTGGTGCTCTCAGAACTAAAGGGGAACAGGAAGCTGATCTGTTTGTGGTGTCTGTACTGGGCCCTGTTGTTGTCATCCTGTATTTATCCAATCCTGTCTTTGTTTGTTGCCAGTGGTGTCAAGGGTGGTTTCCTTCACCCATTGGGCTGGCACATCATATAAGTGAAATACCCTTGAGTACGATGTTAAACCCCAATCAATCAATCGAACAAACATGCATGGACCATAACAGTAAAGACTATGCAAATAACAGAAAGTACAAACCTGATACAGATCCAAAGCAGACAAGGGATGTTTTTCACTGGGGATGATGACGACACAGTTTCCTCTAATAACCGCAGGGGCAAACAATGAGACGAAGCCCAGCAATGGATAATCCTCTGGACAAGCTATTCCAATAACACCTACTGGCTCGTGAATTTTAACTGTAGCTCCATATAGTGTCGTCTCCTGCAATCAAAATTTTCAGAAAAAAAATGTAAAATGTTATCAGACTCAATGATTCTGAATCATGATGATGCACCAGTGTTATAGGTCTCCCTGTACAGGGTTTCACGGGTTTCTTAAAGCGATACACAGGGCTGCAATAAAATGCTAGGTTAAACAGACACCATTTCTTGCATTCAGTTATGCTCTCTAATTTTCTTGTCCCGCTATATCCATTTTATAATTGTATCTTAAACGCTGGGTAATGCATAAACTACAGTCAAATTTATCCACGCGGCCATGTCTAGGTACTTTTATCGTTAAACAGAAGAGCTCCACAAATATTCACCTATCAAATATCTTTCTTTTTAAGATAGGTGCCTACGTCATGAGGCCTGTAGAGGCGACTTAAAACTGCCAGATATCGCCATAGCAGCCAAAATTTTTTAGGAATTTCTGCTACTTCTAAATATATGTTTAGTTTGTCACCTTATAAGGTATATAGTAGCCCTAGCAGAAATGCACCCATCGATTTAATGAAACAAGTGTTCCAACTCCTTTACTCCTAGCCCCGTGAGGGAGCAGGTGGGCCATGACCCTGAAGAATACTCCCTTGGCTTCTTCGGTAGATCGTGAGAGGCGAGAAAAGAGGTTGCTTTATGCTGCCCTGGTGTTCGCAGAGCTAAAGGGTAACGGGAAGCAGATTTGTTTGTGATGTCCTGTTTTTGTGTCCGTCGTCATTTAAGTGAAATACCCTTGAGTACAATGTTAAACACCAATCAAAGAAACAAACAAACCTTTACTCCTATCTGTCTACATCTCAGTTAATAGTTCAATTAACTGCTGGCTAACAAGTTTTTACATGAAGAATACAAGTGATATTTGTTTTCCCCCCTTTTAATGTTATTTCACTTATTACAGTCAGCTAAATGGGTGATTGTTTGTTTCATTGGGGTTTGACGTCGCACTCAAGGGTGTTTCCCTTATATGACGATGAAATGTCCACTTCACACTGTTCCTTGCCTAATAACAGTGGAAAACTGGGAAGAAACCTTGTAAAAACCACCCCAATGATTGAGTGAGCCACATCTTGTGACTCACTCATATAACTGAGGGTTGACAGATGGACTCGATCCTGTGAACAGTCATCAAAGTAGGCTTAAGTAGGCGCACTTGCTTACCACTAAGCCACAGCCACAGGCCCACCAAGTGGGTGAAGAAAACCACAGTAGACTGCACTGGGAACAAATGACAATGAAACAAACGCATGCAAAAAAAAAACATGTTGCAAAAAGACAGTGTTTAAATTCAGATTTCTAGATGCCAAAACACTTCATACTGTGCACCCTCTGGTTGAGAGTAGCTATCCTGTCAAATTACCTGAACAGAACCACCATATTTATCACAGTAAGCACCCCAGTGAAAGAGTCGTTGTATAGACAGATCTACCTCCTTCCTTCCCTCCTCAATATCTCTACCAGTCATCTCAGACAGTCGAGTAGCAAACTCTTCTCGACGAACTTCTAAGTTCTCCGCCAAATAATAAACAATCTGGGCCCTATTGTGGGCAGCACGTTTTCCCCACCTGTGAGAAAGAAAAAAAAAACAATAACTCATTAAGCGTTTGAAAGCTTGGTTGCTTTGAACTTCCAGTTGGTTTGTGGGTGGGTTGAATAGTGTTGGATAGATGAATCAATGGGGAGGTCCATTGAATAAAAAGGGAGATAAATCTGTAACTCATATAACAAGCAGTGTCATATATCTCATAGACCTACTATAGACTTAATTATACAATTTCTGGATAACCACTTCTTGTTTTGTGATAGAACACAACGTTTCGATACATATGCCTGTATC
>JARFOD010124914.1:0-14225 GCA_031763545.1 Mopalia muscosa
GGGGGGTTATAGCATTGCTTGATCGCTGCCACATATCATTCTTATGGGTTTTCATGTTCCCGCGAGATTTGCCTTCCCGAGATCTGAGACAAGCTCTGGCGCAAATGTCAGCCATTTCCCAGACATTATATCGGCTTGTTATTTCACACTTTTCGGATCGATCTAGTAAATTATTTTTCTTTATTTTTATTTGAAATGTGTTCTAGGAGTATAAAACATTGAACAGTACAAAACTGGACCAAAAAAACAACTACTTTGATTATTTGTACCAGCCACAAGCGGTCTCTCTTGTATATAAACATAGAGTGCATGTACTGAAAAGAATATTCCCTTAGTAATTAAGAATAAGGAATCTTCATCCAAAACAGCAGCAGAGGAATATTCCTTATATTTAAAGAATATGGGATGTCTCGACAACAAAGTTATTTCACACATATTCATGGATTATCCTTAACAAATTATGAACAATTTCACCCAGATTAAGGGAAATTTTACATAAACGGCGTTATGGAATTGGTAGGGATGCTATATTTACACCAGAACTGTTCTCAATATCTTAAAAGGCAAGCCTGGCGGGAACATAATGCAAACAAGTCTTCTCTGTAAAGAAACGAATCTATTGATCATATATTGACCTTGCGATCGAGCATAACAACCGAAATCAATGTGTCCAAAATTGAGATCCAGCCAATTATTACGAAACTGATAACCGATTATGGAAGATTATGGACTGTGATTGGATAAAACTAAATATAACCGTTGATTAATGGTTACCAAACGGACACTGATATAGCCAATATAATTCGGTACATGTTTTAATATAGTGATATCTATGTAATACTTGTTATATATACAACGAGGTGAGGGCGGTATATATACATGTATATATCTGAAAATAGTCAGCTTATTGAAACCCATATAAAGTCTATTTGGAGAATAAATAGAGTATTAAATTAAATTCAAATAAACTGTATATGTTGAGGAACCCTAGTGGCCTTGCGGCTTTGTGTTATATCCTCGTTAAAGGCATGGAGCATTGAATTACATTAAACTAAATTAAACTCTCGATTTCCTGCTTGTTTATCAGGCTTCTGTGCGCCAATTAAAAAAAACAAAGAATTTTACGATTTCCATTTTTTCCTTTGTTATTTAGTTCTACGTTTTTCATGATTTTACATGCTCTAGTTGAAACGTAGATACTTAATTAAGGCATATTGGAGCAAACTGCTTGCGTTATTACCTATTACCCATCATGTCTGGAGAAGAGAGGCCATATTGTCAACGTAGTTATCGGCCTTGCTTTGAAGTGCAAAGCATAAAGTTCGTGGGTCTTAGGTTTAATTCTCTCCTCCGTCAATTCCAAAGGCATAATACCGTTTGATGTTTAAATATCAGAATTAACCAGTGTATAAACTAATCCTTTGATCCGGTACAAGGTTAATAGCATTGCGTCCATACACTGCCTGAGGATTCTTCGCCAGTTCCAGGTTGCTTTGATAAATAATTAATTGACTGGGAGTATTTCAGTCGTAGGCCTATAACGATGAAATATGCATGAAAGGTCATTTCCCATTGGTTAAATCTCGTGGGATTCTCGTTATTGGGGTGATAGCACTACACTCGGCCATGTCAAGAGTATACGAAATTGGAATCAATTTACAGCTGTTTGCTGACTATCCACACGCATAAATAAACCGAGCGAATTTAACATGGCTGATTAGAACAAGCAAATTTAATTTACAGCTTACGATTTGTCGGTCCATTAACAGATCGAAACTGTGACAAATGTTTAATAGTTGATATAAAAATTAATCCTACCAATATGGCGGCAACCGCATAAATTTCGAGGTGATGTACGTAGGTCATTTGAGTACATTCTAAGGGGATGACGTGTGCCATCACAAGACGCATAGTTTATTTGGTGGAGGTTTAACGTCGTACCCACGGATATTTCTCTTAAAGAACGAGACCCGCGGCCATGGTTTATTGGTTATCGAGTGCGCTTTCTCAGCCTACTGCGATGTACCGTTCACATGATCGAGTCCGTCTGTCGAACTTCAGGTATATGAGTGAGTCACGAGATGTGGCTCCAGGAATAGCGGGGGAGGTTTTTGCGAGGTTTCCTCTCGGTTTTACATCGTAACAAAGCAAGTAACAATCCGTCGTCAAATGATTGAAATACCCTTGAGTTGGACATTAAACCCCAAACAAACAAACAAACAAACTAAAATAACGACATAATTCCCCATTCCCCTTTTCATTACGGTGGAGAACCGGGACTCTGAGGTCGACAGACGGACTCGAGCCCGTGTACACCAAAGAATGATTATAGTAGGCCGACACGCTAACCATGGAATAGAGGGATATTATAAATATTTCTATTTTATTACCATTGTATACAATTTTTACATTTTTAGATACACTGTCTGTTTTTTAAATTTAATTTTGGCAATTTTTTTTTCTATTTTAGCAGTTTCCAAGGACGTTAAGCCATCGAGTAGTGGGGAAGATGAGTTTCTAATCGCAGCCGATTTAACGTTATACGCCAATCCACTGAGATGCTTAACGAGCAAAAAGAAGAAAACGGTCGAGACGAAGGAACAAAAGAATCAGAAGACTGAAGAAAAGAAGGAGGACGAAGACATAATTGCAGCAGATTTGACAAAGTATGGAAGCCCTTTGGACGACAGAAACTGACACGAGCCGAATTGTGTAATTTGTTTTTTAATTGATTTACAAAAGTAAAGAAAAGAAAAAAACACCATTTTACAACCCCTGTTTTAGTCACCAGCGGCAGCCAAATGGCCTCCTTTTAAATCAAAGTTTTAACTCAAATGGTTAAAAGTTAAGTATAGATGGCTGACTTTTGTAAAAACAATATATGTATATATAGGTTGAATTGTTTTTCCAAGTTGTTAGTATTTTCACTGTAGCATATACAAAAAACTCTTAAGATCAGATTGAGTTGTTTATGTTAATAGTAATACAAAGAACACGAGATGAATGTTGCCCAGCAACCACACTATGTAGCTGCAACGTTGCATACTAGCTATACATTGGAAACGTTGAAGAGTATCCAAAAATCAACGTTACTGGGGCTCGTCTCACGCAGCGATCTTAGCTTACTTGAAACGTAACTGTCATGGCAACACTATGTCTTCAACACTGGTCGTCATGGTAGTTACGTTTTGCGTAAGCTAAGATCGCTTTGTGAAACGGGCCGCTGTAACGTAAATCTACGATGAAAATCGGTTGTTAGTTTGTACCAGTTGATACAATTTTATTATAACGTTGTCAAAGCCTGACAGGAAACGTTGTAGTTTTACGTTGTGACAACACAAATCGACTACTGTTGTGACTTTGTTTTGCATTGGTAGCGTTGTGTACAACGCGATAACAATGTTGTCTAAACGTTAAATGATGCAACAACAATATTCCAACGTAGCTATTACGTTTATGTTTCGTTGCCATGCGGTTGCATTCTAAGGTTTTGGCCACATAACTGGTAGTCCACAAAAATTCCGTTGTAACAACGTTACACGACCGCATCAAAACGTTGGCGCAATGTTGTTTGGTTTGCTGGGTGGGTGGATGGGTGGATGCAGTTAGTCGGACGGGTAGCTCCCATTCGTCAATATACAGGAGTTAGTATTATGATTTTACCGGTATTTTTTTATTATTCTTTTTTTCTCAATAAGGTTTAGCTCTATTGCTCTCAACAGCTGCTTCGCGGAAGGCTCTGCGTATAACGCTGTCAACGCCTAAAAAGTAATTCGGTGAAAGATATTCCGCCAAATAGACCAAAAAAGCCAAACTACTTCCAGGCAGAGCTTGTATGTTTAAATATTATTTTATATGAAAAATACAAACTGCATTGCAATATTTCGTAAATATTCATTTAATATATACAAACATGTGAAGTATTTTGGCAAGCGACTTGGTGCCTGTAATCTCTGACTGACAGGCCAGAAAATTCAGTAATAGAGGTCAAAGAGGTCAATTTCGGCAGTATCCAATTCAAAGTCATCTGTAACCCTTAAATACTATCTAGCTTTTCAATGTAGGTAGCAACTTTGGTTTTAAGCCGCGCCATAACTTTAAAACCAGGATTTCCCTAAACAGAGATATGCTTTTAGCCAAAGTTACGAAAAAACAAAACTGTGAGTCAACATGAAATGGAATAATTTTTTGTATTTAAGAATAAATACATTTTGCAGTATGTTTAAAAAAGGAATTGCATTGATCCACAGCTGAATGGCATCAGACCATAGTCCCGGTGTATTTATACAGCTGTAATTTGCCCGGCGATGACCGCACAATTACGGTAATTTACCGGATATCACTACATTCAAAATGGTCCTGGTTTATGACCAAGAGGTCGTGATACGCAAGTCATGGAGGTAAGACGGCGACGGTTTTAATCAAATGATATCTTTTTCCGTGAATCGGCGAGAGAGATGTGTGCTATTGAAAGGAACGCTACATCTTGACAGAAATTGGACCCAGTCCTGCTCGAAAACATTGAGTTGGTGTCTGTTAAGTATTTCCTGTCCGGCGTAGACTATATCAGATACAATGACACTGCTGTGATACATATAACATGGTGTTAAGTCGGATAACTAAATAGAGCCTGGTATTCAAATCGGACGTGATGTAGATAATTTATTTTGACGCTATCAGTGTATTATCAACACGGTATTACACAAATACGTATAGGACTGAAAACTAGATTACTTTTTCATTTTAGTGCCATATTTTTTTATTATATTTTTTCTTCTTTTTCTACTGTTTATCTTACTATTTTAAAAATATGTGTACGGGAATTTTTCCTTTTTATAAATTCTCATCGAGGTGTTATCAGTTAATAAAATCCTAATCTGTACTCTTACTTTTTTAAAAAACATTTTGTACAGGATTTTTTCCTTTTTTATAAAACCTGACCAAGGTGTTATCACTTAATAAAATCCCAATCTGTACTAGATCCACTGTTTACGTAAACAAACTATTTACCTGTTCGTATCTCGGCGTCTCGATATCGAAGATGCTGATAAATCAATTTAATCCCAGTTTATCTCTGGTTGGTTCTAGCTTTCACTGGTTGATCTAGTCTATCACTGAGAGTCCACGGACTCAGCTTTGGGATTAGCGTGCCTGCCTCCTTTGCATACTTCGTTGTACGTCCACTGGTTCGATTCCGTCTGTCGGCCATTAGAAATGTGAGTGAGTCAAACGATGTGACTTGGCAATTGCGGTTGTGGTTTTTACGAGGTTTCCTCCTGGGTTTCCCTCGTATTTAGGAAAGGAACAGTGTAAAATATACGGCCTTTATCCATATGAGTCAAATACACTTATGTACGGCGTTAAACCCCGATCAAACAAACAAATAATCTGTCACTGGAGGATGTGGCCAAACACTGGTTTATACGATCTGTCGTGGGAATCTAATTTATTAAAATTTCTTCCATTGTAAGGAAAGGAATTTTTCCATAAAAATATCCTGTATATGTTTTAGATTCTGTCTTCGACAACTGTTAACTGATTTTTAACAATTGTTTTGGATTATCCAGTAATTCCAAAATGTATCGTTATAGACCAAGGAACAATAACTCATACTTTAAACCCATAGATAAAAGTGTACATAATGAACATGCTTACTAACATTGTATTGCAAAAAAAAAAGAATGCTACTCTTTTTATTCGGTATGTGATAACTATTAAATACACGGGTTTACATTTTGCCATATATGGTGTTATTTGCGTTCCAAACGGAAGATTCCTCGCTTTGAGCTTGAACCAATTTACCATATATGGTCAACAGTTCGCCATATATGGTGTTGCTTGCGTTCCAAGCGGAAGTAGGCGGGGCTTATTCTCCAAACTGTCAACACGTGTATATGCAGTTTCAAGTGATGATAGAAACGACCAGTCAAAACCCACAACAGACTTATATATGCATACATTTGTTCGCTCCGTCCAATCAAAAGCCTCAAGTGGAACAATGTTCTGTCCTCATTTTAAACTTACAATCTTTCTAACGTTTTGTTTGTAAACATTTCTATTAATCTCCCTGTATTGTCTAAAGTTTAATTCATAAAATATATATACACATAAACTGAACACCAAAATGACGTGTGTTTTGAGTTGTTGTTTTACCTACATTTATTTATTTATATTGATTTTTATCTCTTTTTTTTTTAATATTTCTTATTTGTTTGTCGGATTTTGTGGTGGTTTACCGTTGTTCACCACAGTTATACGTCTCGGAGAAAACCCACAAACACCAGCCGACCTGTCAAAAAACTCTTTGGTTATGATTCGCTCAATATTTAAGATAATACTTGATTATTTTTAATTTGTTTGTTTGTTTGGTTGGGGTTTTACGCCACGGTAATTGCACTCTCAGTATTCTCGGTGCAAGCTCAGTTGGTAGAAGAAACCACCTTCAACGTCACTGCCAACAAGCAATGGCAAAACACAATAATTCCAAGACGCTAAAAAGCAAAGCGACTAAAGAACGAATTGGGTTGGTTTCTTAACTCTGAGAGCAACAGGTATGACCCCTACATGATAGGAGAAAGACACAATTACTCGATGGATCTACACTGTTCCTTGCAGCCTTGTTTTGCTTCTGTGTCAAAATAGGAAACGTGGTAAAACCTCATTCAACGTCACTGCAAACAAACAATGACAAAACACAATAATTCCAAGATGCAAATAAGCAAAGCGAGAAAATAACAAATTGGTTTCGTTTCTCAACACTGAGACCAACGGGGCAACAGGTATGGTTCCTACATGATACGAGAAAGACACAATTACTCGATGGACCTACGCTGTTCCTAGTAGCCTGGTTTTGTTTCAGATAACGAATGTAAATATGAATTTTAAAATGTTGCCTGTTGGCTCCATCGAGATACTGGCTCCAACAAGATAATCAGCCCTCTAGTAACGGGCAGTTTGTTTCGTTTGAATGATTGGAGTTTAATGGCGTACTCAAGAGTATTTCACGTAAATGACGACGAGTTGTCCACTTTACACTGTTCCTTGCCTAATTATTGTGGAAAACCGGAAGGAAACCTCGTAAAAATCACTCCCGCGATTGCCTGAGCCACATCGGGTGACTCACTCATATACCTGGTGGTCGATCCCGTGAACGGCAAATTGGAGTAGTATTAGGAAACCCACACGCTACCACTAAGCCAAAGCCGCGGGCCCAGTTTGTTTGGAGAGTAGCATTACATTCATCACATAGCACTTGAAGAAAGTTAACTTTCCAACTTTAACAGAACACTTTTGATGGTTATGCTAGTATCAATTATCGCCGGAAGCGATTTAAAATACCCTTGAGCACGGCGTAAAACACCAATCAATCAACCAACGAGATACTGCATACAGAAGCGTGTAATAAATTGATTATAAAATTACCCAACATATTCCCCGGCTCTATAATTTTCCAAGTTCATGGCTTTCATTAAGTAACTGGATTAATTTGCTAAACTCTATTATTCGATAAGGAAATCAATTACGCCTGAAAGCTTACTGGAATCCCGTACATTCGGGTCAGGTTGACATTGAATGAGACAGACAATCGGGATGCGCTCTAAAGGATACTGAGAAACAATCACCATTACTTACAGCTATCTACTGGATCACTCCACAGGCTTTCAGATCGAATCTTTATAGTTGGATTCACTATATATCTAGACCTATAATCTTTTCGGATAATTTAATGGCTCTAGATCTTAATGCAAGGCGGTACAATTTGTTTTATTAAAATAAAATGAACTCAATGAAGCATTGAATCCGATAGAAACATTCCAAATGACACTTTAATGAAACATCGAACCCAACACCCAAGTTAAAAATGATACTTAAAAAAAACATGCTAACAAATCATTCAAACGAGCTTTAAAAGCCTAATAGCACTGAAGCAAATCTTTTAATGTAGCAAATCAGCCAATTAATTTATCTTTAATATGTTTTGTTTGGTCAGGGTTTAACATCGTAACCAAGGGTGTTTCACTTATATGACGAAAGGTTGTCTGTTTCAAGCTGTTCCTTGCTTAATTACATTGGAAAACCAGATAAAAATGTAGACGAAAAAAATCCGCAAAACTGCCGGAGCCACATCGTGTGAATTACACTTGAATTGTTCAACTCGTCAGAAAAACCCGGAATTGAATCTTTCAAATAAGCGCCGAACTCTTTTTGTTAAGTTAATTCACAAAACAGTTCAAATTTTCCCTTAAATGGATTATTCAACTCTGAAAGACACTTTAATATTAACTGTAACACACCGCAAAAAAAGGAAAATATCGATCCAGTAAATCAGTAAACTCCAGATAACAAATGGGCTTCATCCCGGTACATAATAACAATGCTTATCGGGTAAGGCTTTTGCCATAGTTGTTGAATTAGAGCTAATATGTCATAATTAACAGGCTAACAAACATAAAGTTTTCCTTCCATCTGTTATCACGAACATGTAGGTGTTGTCACGAAGTTGTAGGTGTTGTCACGAACATGAAGGTGTTGCCACAAAGATGTAGCTGTTTAATGTCACGAAGATGTAGCTGTTGTCACGAAGATGTAGCTGTAACAAAGAAAATGTAGGTGTTCTCACGAAGATATAGCTGTTGTCATAAAGATGTAGCTGTTGTCACGAAGATGTAGCTGTTGTCGCAAAATGTAGCTGTTGTCAGGAAAATGTAGGTGTTGTCAAGAAAATGTAGCTGGTGTCACGAAGATGTAGCTGTTACCATTAAAATGTTGCTGTTGTCACGAAAATGTAGCTGTTGTCACGGAGATATAGCTGTTGTCACAAAGATGTAGCTGTTAACTGTCACGAAGATGTAGCTGTTGTCGCAAAGATGTAGCTGTTGTCACCAAAATGTAGGTGTTGTCAAGAAAATGTAGCTGTTGTCACGAAGGTGTAGCTGTTGTCACGAAAATGTAGCTGTTGTCACGAAGATATAGCTGTTGTCGCGAAGATGTGGATTTTGCCACAAAGATGAAGCTGTTGTCGCGAGGATGTGGATGTTGTCGTGAAGCTGTGGATGTTGTCACGAAGATGTAGCTGTTGTCGCGGAATACAGCAGCTAGCGTGAAGATGTAATTGGTGTCATGAAGATGGAGATTTTGTCGCTAATATGTAGGTGTTGTCACTAAGATGTAGGTGTTGTCACGAAGATGTAGGTGATGTCACGAAGATGTAGGTGTTGTCGCGAAGATGTAGGTGTTGTCGCGAAGATGTAGGTGTTGTCGCTAATATGTAGGTGTTGTCGCGAAGATGTAAATGTTGTCACTAAGATGTAAGTGTTGTCACGAAGATGTAGGTGTTGTCACGAAGATGTAAGTGTTGTCACGAAGATGTAGGTGTTGTCACGAAGATGTAGGTGTTGTCACGAAGATGTAGGTGTTGTCGCGAAGATGAATGCTGTCCCTTTGATCGGCATGCTGATTGTGACAACTACAGTTACTCAACTCGACTTTAGTTAGCTGAGAAATTCGAAGCAATGTATTACACTTACATATATGTGTAATATGTTGCTTTGAATTTCCTTGCAAACATATCGGCTTCCTGTTCATCTTTAGTTCCTAAAACCAGGGCAACATTAAGCTGCCTCCAAAGAAAGACAATTTATAGGACAATCAGAAAACGCTCCGACAGTTAAGGTTAAATGGATGTTACCCTTAGCTCGAAGAGTACCAGGGCAACATGAAGCTCCTTTCAACCACCCATTTTGTGACCCTTAAGTACCATCTAGCTTTTCAACCAATGATTAAATACAATTTGTTTACTAGTAACATTAATTTGTTAGTTTGTTTGTCTCTTTAAAAAAATCGTAAAATCGCAATAGCTGCGACGTTAAGATCTTCTTAACTGGACATATATTATTTGCCATGGAAACCTGAGTTGTTCGGAATGATCCCATTTTCAATAGCAGTTTAGTTAAGCATCATATTAAGCTGCATTCCAAATTTGAACTCTTTATCTTAAGCGGTTTGGCTTCTATTCTGTGCACGTGGTCATGTCAAAAAAAGGATATATCTGGACATATTTGTTGCCATGGAAACCCAACATTTGTTGGGAATTATCCCATTTTCAATAGGAGTGTAGTTGAACATCATATTAAGCTGCATTCCAAATTTGAACTCTCTATCCTAAGCGGTTTGGCTTCTATCCTGAATTTTGGGGAATCATCCCATTTTCAATAGCATGGTAGCTTAGCATCATATTAAGCTGTTCAAATTTGAACTCTTTATCTTAAGCGGTTTGGCTTCTATCCTGTACCCGTCGTCATAAGGAAAAGTTGGACCGACCGACCGACAGACAGTGTGAGTTATAGAGCTGTACAGTCGCAGATAAAAATAATTGAACTGATCTACAACTGAATAACATTATAACTAGACCCAGTGTATTGATACAGCTGTAATTTACCGGGAGAGACTGCAACAATTTCGGTAATTTACTGTGTTAACAGATTGAGTGGCTGTGAGGAGTTTCAGAAAAAATCTCCTGAACCGAACATGCTTCGATTTACCGTTCACGGGTTCTAGTCCGCCTTTCGACCATCAGGTATAAGAGCGAGTTACATATTGTGGCTCCGGCAATCGCGGGGGTGGTTTTTACGAGGTTTTCTCTCGGTTTTCCACCGTAGTAAGGCAGTGTACGGTGTGAAGTGGACAATCCGTCGTCAAATAAGTGAAATACCCTTGAGTACGACATTAAACTCCAATCAAACAAACAAACAAAACAGAAAAAATCTGACAACATTTCGGCGTCGGCAGGATGCCGCGGAAAAACTAATGTTCATGGTTTGAACTCCGCCATGAAATAAGGACAATTTTTTGGTTGATTGTTGTTTTACGCCATATCCAGCTGCCTTTCAGCTACGCTGTAGCGAGAACACGCAGTCATTTGTTTTGTTTATAAGATTATATATACGTTTTGTTCGATTTATTTTTAATAACTAAGATATTTTGCAAACACAAACAAGTGACAACATATTAAATGGTTCATTTGGGATCAAAAAATTTCAAAGTTACAATTAAAACAGTCCATACAGTGTGTCATAAAAAAACAATTTCGATGCACTTCCGCCTGAGTACAATATAAACCGTTTTGACCAAAGCAAGCAGGACAATCCGTAAAGTATCAATGAATAAATAAAACCTGTAGTTCTTAGTTTTGAAAATAAAATAGTTTATTCACATGTACATCTTTAGTTCCTGTATAAAAATTTAAAATTCATTTTAACTTGAGTTACAAACAGAGATTTTTAGAAACATTGTTCGTGTAAATCTTACGATATTGAATAGAGCTTGTAACCCTTTGAGTGAGGAAGCGTTTAATGCATGCATGACAAATATTTTTATGTGATAAAAATATTACAATTTCCAAGCCTTTTTAATCATTATTCTTAATTCCTAAAAACACAAAATGTTAGAACCTAGGAATCTAGGAAATTAAGAGTATGGTACAGGCTTCCGAATATCTGGAGTACAAAATAATTTATTTTTTCATAAACTTTCAATTATTATCTGAATACTGCTTTTGAAACAGCCAACTAATCAACAAGAATATACATTCAAAGTCTTCCCATAGCTGACACTTCGTCTTCTCTAGCAAAGGGTAACTATTTCAGAGTTACTCTGCATTACAATGTTGTAATACAGAGTAGCTCGAAATCACGGTTGCCTGGCTTGTAAGTGTTTGATACTAAATAAAATATGTCATTGAAAAAATAAGAGTTTTTTATCTGAATTATAAAGTCTGAGACTTATTTGAGTCGAAAAATAAATGATAAGACAAGAAATAAAGCATTTACTACACGTATGGATTTGTCCCGATCTATACCTTATACACTGGGTATACAGTACAGTATAACATATAGATAGGGACAAAGTATAGATGGGGACAAATCGGTCGCCTGGACACAAACACAGAACATCACAAACCAATCTGCTCCCCGTTACCCTTTAGCTCTGCGAACACCAGGGCAACAGAAAGCAGCCTCTTTTCTCGCCTCTTTTTAAATTTTAGCGCTTCTTCAATATTCGAATTAGGGCGATTACATTGGATTGGGACGTTCAAACCCGGATGCTAGACTACCCTCAGAAAATGATGCCCTAAATCAAGTGGGCTTTCAAAAGCTTGTAAAACCTATAGGTCTGATTAACTATTACCTGAATACTGAACAATAACACCGGATTGTTTATACACCAGCGCTCGAATTTCTGTATAAATATTTCACCTACATATTACTTGTAAGCTTATGAATCAGGTAAAGATTTCCATAGAAGTACAAGGTTGGAAGCTAATAAGGTAAAACTTAGAAACTGTGTCTGAGGGGCAGATAAAACATCTTTCAGATAAAACATCTTTCAGGTAGAAAACGTAAAAATTTCATTCATGGATTAAGAATCAACGATTAAGCATATTTTAATTAACTTCGATTATATTTTTTGTATCTTTTCGAAAGTGAATATTTACAGTGTTTTAATTATTTTTGGATAAAACATTCTTAGTTTGATCAGATTCTAGTTCAGGACATTTTGTAGATTGATACCCATCCCAGAGTCGAACCCTCGACATTCAGAGTTCGGCCACCTACATGTAGACCACTTAGCCTACCAGTCTTTTACAAAATAGAACAAGCAGAGTTGTGCATTTGATTAGGTCGTACTCAAGGGTATTTCACTTATATGATGACGGATTGTCAACACTGTTCCTTGTGCTATATTCATAAGCTATATTTTAAATGGAAAATAACCCAAAAAAAACAACGTGAGTCTGAATCAAAAGCCTGTAATCAGCTATTATGAACAGCAGTGTTCCGAGTGTATCCATAGCTTTGTAATTACCAGGGAGAATTTGACTTCGATGTATATGCATATATGGTGAGCTCTTCATGCCATATCGTTTTGTTTTGTATACCATTGACAAGTATTCACAAAAATCGATTTACGATTATTTTCTACGAGATTTCAATAGTTATACGGCTTTAGCCAAGTATTGTGATTTTTATTGAATAGTAGGTACATTTTTAAAGATGCTTGCGAGACCAGAAAACATTTCAAATAACGATTTTGCTATCAAAATATGCCAATCAATGTCTTTTAAACAAAAACAACATTTTTGAGTTACGGCGCTACGACAACAGAGTGACGTCCCTTTGCGAAATGACCTTGCCACTTTATAGCACAGGAGGGCAGGCTGCCCATGCTTTAACATTGCAGGTTGATGGTTTTCAGGAAATTGTAACTTTAAAATTGTAACTTTTGCAAAGAATTATATTTTAAGCCAAGGGGGGAAGGAAATGCATATGGTTTCATTAACATTTATCCGTTAATTTGCAATATTCCCTATACCGGCCAGGTTAAAAATCGTGGATTGGTCCTTCCTTGCCATAAACTGATAACGTTATTGCCCAAAGGGACATCACTCTGTTGTTGTAGTGTCAAAACTGGAAAACCCGTATTATATTGTTACCTTTGCCTTAACGGTTATTTACAGTATATTTTTAAACAGTCTTAAACACAATTAACAGATGTTATATGTTGGATTTGGTGTAAAGCTTCCATCTGTCTTCTCCTTCATCCGAGACATTTTCTGAAAAGATATAAATTCATAAATGGACTGGTGTCTACGGTCATTATTTGTCTGGGAATAATCCAAAACTCATTTTTTATCACCATGCAACATTTCGTAAAACCAGACCAAAGGGTTGAAGATAAACCTTCATGGCAACAAACAACCAGAGATTAATTGGTTGATCGATTGATTGATTGATTGAGTTGACGATTGATTGATTGGTGTTTTACGCCATGCTTATGGGTATTTCATCAATATGACAGTTGTGTAATCCTACAATAATTGACACTAACACAACCATCAAAGGTGACGTGTTTTGAGGCAGACAGGCAGACCTTGCCATAGTGCCTAAAGGACAAGATACTTTTTATTGACCCCGTACTCGAAGGGTATTTCACTATTTCACTGAAGGTAATTTACTAATTAAAGATTAGTGAAAGAAGTAGACATAAAGAGCAGCTTCATCTTGCCCCTCATGGCTCTAAGAGAACCATGGGGTCTTTGTAAGACAACTAAGACCGATAACTAGGCTTTAAACCCTTTTTCTGTTTTAGGTGTACTTCTATTTATATCAGTGAGTCACAAGTGGCTCGACAATCGACGAGGGAAGAAAGAGAGGGGGGGGGGGGGG
>JARFOD010124925.1:0-14225 GCA_031763545.1 Mopalia muscosa
CCTTAAAGACAACCGTCCTTAATTTAAAAAGTACTGGTGGGGGACTATGGATTGCCCTGCAATACTTCATGCTTGTTCATTATGTATCAGGGCCGTGGCCTACTGGTAGCGTGTGCGCTTACTTATCCTGCTTCGATGTACTGTTCACCGGATCCATCATATGAGTGAAATACCCTTGTGTATGACATTAAACCCCAATCAATCAAACAAACAAACATAATGTATCACTCACGTTATGGCTGTACTGAATTGTGTTGGGAATTATTGCAATGGTACTGCCTCCTATAAGTGAAATACTGTTGAGTGGTCCTATGAAAGATTATATCAAGAAAAATAAATTAATTAGTAAATTTATATTGATCTTTCAGAAACAGACAGTGTTACTAGTTCTACCTCATCTTCCCCTGTTGACAGGTATGTAAATGAGTATAAGATCACTGATGGCTGGCTAATCTCTAAATATCTGTTTTTGGTGAAATAGAGTTACTATTAGCAGGCATGGTGTTCAATAATGGTTTGGGATGTTATATATTAAAAAAAACAGCATTTACACCCAGTGACTTGTTGAATGAATGTCAATTAATGCAGAAAATTATATTCCTGAACAATTAAACAAGTATATTGTACTACAATACCATATATGTATTCTAGTTTTATACTACAAATAAATATTTTCATTCAACCAGTTGAAAAGTGTAGATACTGGCTTATTTCTGATAAACAGCATTTGGAAGTAGTAGAAACTTACCACTTTACTCTCCAAACTCTCCAAAATATTTTAAAAAATAAAATGTAGAAAGGAAATCTGATTTATCCCTGGCAGATTAAGCATCTATTTAATATAGTTTGAAGTCTTCATACTACATCAGCCAACAATGCATCACAGAACAGTTGTTTGAGCAGAAGAAATTCACTCTATAGTGAGAGACCTTTGATGTCATTACATGAGGGCGTGTTCTCCTATCTAAGTTAAAATGTTGTGTTGGATATTTGACAACCAGCTATCTGGGGTTTAACTGTTGGATTCCTAGGATATGTTAAAGTTAATGCTTCTTCAAATATTAAAACTTTGGCTTTATGACTACCGCGTTCGATTAGTCCTTCTTGGATGTACCCTAAAGGGGATCAAGACCGTCTGTTGACTATCAGATATATGAGTGAGTCACCTGCTTGGCTCTGTTTATTGTTGGAGTTGTTTTTACAAGGTTTCATTCTGGTTTTCTATCGTAGTTTGGCAGGGAATAGTGTGACTTGAACAATCTGTTGTCATATAAGTGAAATACCTTTGAGTATGATGTTAAACCCCATTCAGACCAACACTGAAATGTTAAATATGCTAGGGTTTAGTTTGACATATAGAAATATCATGTTAATTAAACATCTGAGGCATGAACAGTAAAACATAGTTTTAGTTATAAGCATGAGTGCTTAGCTTTAATAACAATTTTAAATAACTAACCAGTTTCTTCTTGTTTCTTCTCTCTTCAACTCCCTTTTATTTCGGCTTTTCGATTCTAGGGGATACTGTTTGTTTCTTTTCATTATTGTCATCTGTATTTCTGCCGTGCACTTTGGTTATGTGTACTGATATTTATTTCTCTGCACAAACAGTAGTGCCTTTTTTTAAAATTGATCTCTATTCACTGTGTACTGTGTAGATTTTTGGCAAATTGCTGTTATTTTTCATTAATGATTTGTTAAACCTTGTCCTGTGTATATAATATATAATTACCTCACGTGCACAACATATATTTACTGTATATATCTTTTTATAGATTTTTATTTTTATAGTTATTGTTACTAATTTTATAGGCTGTTAACACCTTTATGTGTTTTTATAATTGCATAGTTTTAAAATTAAATTAATGTGTATAGATAGAACGGCCCTTATTTATGCTGTACTGTCTCTGATGTGAGTTTTTCTTTTCTTTCTTTTTCTTTACTTTTCTTGTTTGTGTCAATCAAAACCCTGCATGGTATGTGTTTGGCCAATTTTGTTTGTCCTGCCATTATGCCCCACCCACTTACGTTTGACACACCTGCTTCTGGACACAACCGAATGACTGACAGCATGTTAGAAAGCCAAGCTCCACCCCATCCGTCTAGAGTTGGAATTATACCAACAGACCAGACATCAAGGAAGGAAAAGGTCAGTATTGCATCAAAGTATTTTAATCTTTATTACTGTTTGGGGCTAAACAGCTTGCTTGGGTTCAGACACTTTATGCAGCTACAGTTTATTATAACAACTTCTAAAGCCTATTCTTGATAAACTGGCATAGAATCATCAACTACTGTCAAAATTGCCTAAGATCTGCATCTTTGCCTAATCACCACTAAATTGCTCCCATGCTCACTCACAGACATCAGTTATTGCGTAAAAATCTCTGTCAGGGTCTCGCCGCATGATAGCTAGTGACTAGGGCATCATGGAAAAAGTCATTAAAACTCTTACTGTAGCATATGAGAAAAGGGTACCAGTTTAGCTAATCACATAATTCATTTTTGTTAGCCCGTAGCCATGGCTCAGTGGTAGCGAGTGCGCTTCCTGAACTGAACATACTTCGATTTACCATTCACAGGTTCGAGTCCGCCTTTCGACCATCCGGTATATGACAAGTCACCTGTTGTGGCTCCGGCAGCCACGGTGTTGTTTTTACGAGGTTTACTCCCGGTTTTCCACCGTAATATGGCTTTGTACAGTGTGAAGTGGACAATTCTTCGCCATATAAGTGAAATACCCTTGAGTACGACATTAAACACCAATCAAACAAACAAAATCGTTTTTATACATTAGCGCTATGCAGGATAACCGGTAAAGTAGGAACTGGACTACTTTATAAGAAATCCACTGTGGCAAGGAGACTTCACCAGAAAACCACTGAGTGATGCAATAACTGCCACATGATTTCCATAAGTAACAGAATAGACTGTGTCTTTATAAAAAACCCATGTGATACAGTGATGATTGATCATCTCATTAGAAGTTACCATAATTTTCGAGGATCTCAGAAAATCAGTTATGAGATTAACAATCCCTTGTTTGTTACTGAGTGACATCCTACTCTCAATGTATCAGCTAACAGTCAACACGAGACTGTTAACAACCCATATACAGCAACCAGCTTTAATACCCCCCCCCCCCCCCCCCCCCTTGCCACTCAGGTATCTACTTGAAAATTTTAAAATTCAGAAATACCCTTTACGTTACAAATCCTAAACGAAATGAACCAAGAAATATTGGTCTAATTTCTTTGTTCATTACAAAGATAATTCTTTTTTTTTTTTTCTGTTAAATTACTTTGTATGTTTTCAGATTTTGTTACATGTATATATGCATTGATCATAGAGAATTTGTGATTAATAGCTATGTTTATATAACACAATGTTTTCTACGTTGATCATTCTGTATCATTCATATGCATCTTGACAAAATATTTTTGTTTCTTAGAACTCGTTACCTTTATCTTTCCCCTTGTCATTAGACATTTTCTTGGTACACCCCATATTACAAAGAGACTTTTGGACATTTCACCACTCCATATGGTTGCCATGGCATTATCTATGAAGGTATCAGCATCAGCCATTTTGTATTTCCCTTTTATCCTGCTTAAAAAAGCTCATCTGGAATGACAAATTTTTGGCTGGATTTGAGAGCTTATAAGATTCTATACTTTGCTGACATACTCCAGAATTTGAATAAATCCATAATTTTTTTATTTTTTTATTTTTTTGCTGCTTTCACTTGAAAATGGTATATATTTTACTGTTAGTATTTCAAGACGTGCATGCATATGTAACAAAAGGTAATTGAACCCAAGTTTTTTAACTTCTAATATCTTTATGTGTATAAGATGTCTTGTGGGTATTTGCATATACAGAATTTGATGCATTAGATATATCAGCATGTTTCATATACAGACAACATTAAATTTATTCACATTTTATATGAGATGCAACACTCGGATGGATGAGCTTTGGACTGTAACAAGTACCAGATATAAAAACAAGTGTGTGTTTTCTTGCACCTGTAGAGATCACAGAATGGTTTAAAAATGGTTTCCTCCTAGCTAACCACTTACAATGCAAAGTCATTGTATAAACAAAATAACATTCAGTATAATGTTACACAAAACCCATCAAATAATTTATTATATGTCAAATTCTGAAACCTATTTATTTGTTTTCAACTTCTATATGAAGCATTCTGTTTTGGGGTTGTGTAATATAGCAATATCCCCAATTTTTAATGGTCATTTAATATATAACCATCTTAATAAACCTTCCTCAGTTTCCTCAAAGATCATATTTGATGTATCTTGTTCAGGTAAAAATTGATGAATCTGTGGCCTTATGGGGACTAACAAAAGTAACTTTTATTAAAATCTACCTTAAAATAATCAACTGATCCATTTCAATATAAATAATGACTCTATTTATCTTTAAACACCAAACTTCTACATAGTGTAATTTTGTATGGAAGGATTGATGTAGCTATTGGATTGAATTTCAGTCTCCATGGATATATTTAGGACTTGGTCTGGGTACAATGCCAGTATGTATTAAAACTAAAGCCAGTATTATAACCCTGGACTCTATATCCTTCATGTATTAACTGGCTTCTTTATCATAATATATCTTTACCCAGTGATAATAGATCTGAACTTTTCTTGAAAGTGCTAGTATTTACCTCAATCAACTGAGTTAGTATAGCCTGCCACTTAAATGAAACAGGTTCTTGATGAGAGCTTCCTGTTCCACGTGTGCTCTACCAGCTACTTGTAAACAGCATGAAATTTGTAAATCTGCAGTGAGTGATATTATTGAAGTCATTCAATGCAATGAAATCTTACAGTATGTTGGTGTGGCAACCCACTGTTTGATTGGTACAGACAGACATTCCTGACTTAACAGACAATGAGCTGGATATTTTACTGTGAATTGTTAACTGTGACAAAAACAATTTCATTTTCATACTAAAATTTATTATTATCAAGCTTTGTTTCTTTGATATTTGCGAGTTGACAAATCTAGACTGTAACTGATACTAGTAGTACCTTTAAAAGGGGGTCATATGTTGAGATTTGATAACAAACCTTGGGTACGCAGTAAATCCGAATCAAACAACCCAAAAAAATGTGTGGTAATATGACATATGGTATAAACCTGACTTGAATATGGTACTAGAGTTATGATAACATTTATTTGAAAAGAACATTTGTCAACTCTCATAATCAGGCAAACATCGTAGATAATAATAAATTCAACGTTTGTGCATCACTCAAGTCTGTTCTTCAGAATTTTTATCTGTTTTTCTATGAGTAATAAAGTTGAGAGACTGTACTAGTACTTTTGATCAGCGATGATTATTTCCACAAATCTGTCCATAGAAGCATATCACAGGATAGCCAATTTAAATTCTAATCAAAGCATCTTCTTTCCAGACCTCAGGGATAAGATAACAACTATAACTTACAAAGGGTGCATGCTACAAATGGCTTTAGGGCTGTAAGTCACATAATGTGATCGGCAGTTTTTCACTTTGTTCACACCAGTTCTGGGTATAACCTTCATATTTTCAAGTTCTAACTCGAATGAATGCTAAAAAGAGGAATATTTTCACATAGAATCTTACAACTGAACTCAGCATTTGTCTCTGGAAGACTATAATTCAAAACATATATGTTCCTTAAAGGACATGATTTGTTGTTATATTTTGTAATATAGTCTAACTAGAAGTCCAGACCACCTGCCATAACCAGTATTCATTCACACTGTCAACATTGGTGTATATATATATTTATATATATGACCATTTACTAGATGATTCATCTCTGTTAATTAATTGAAATCCCTGTGCCAATGTGATTAATTACATGTATCATCATGGTTATGTTGCGGTTGACTCACTGAAAGTACACCACTGTTGTATAAGTGATGTAACGTTGAACACCAATCTATCAGTCATTGAACAGACAGGACAACTAAATTATGTTGACCTATGATGTAAATAATGCTATGTGTTAATTGTACCTTGCTCACTCACACCTGGACTGTTTCTACCATCAGCTGTCTCTACCACTTATACCAGAGTTTGTTATCCAGTCTGTGAGTCTTTTGTTCACATAACTTTGGTACTACTTTCTCAGCTATTCCGGATTCGGCAGATATTCTTTACACTGTATTTTCATTTATTTTTTTTTTTACTTCTGCAAATTTGTACCTTTAGCAATATTTGTCGGTATTTTTATTTGGAGTCTATTGTTGTCAGCACATGCTCATTATACTGCTTTCTGTTAAAGTACTACAAGATTTTTGTTTGTGTCATAGGGTACTTTAGTGAAACTTTCAATGAAAACTTATGTACATGTCCCACAAAAAAGTGTTTTATTGAATAATACCACTATTTTATATAAAAGTAAACGTTAAATAAAATAATCTCAAATGGATTATTTGAAGTGGGTATTAGTTGTAGTGTTGTTCCCACATAACTGGTCCAGATATAATAATAATAATAATAATAAAGCTTTATTCATTGAGGGTAGACAAAAAACAATCAACAGGCGGTTGATCATCCCTGAGGCTCTCCATTCACACACTCCATGAATCACTCCAATATACCAAAGTCTACAAAATCCACCAAGCATTATGTACATAAATAGATGACATAGGAATATGAAATAAGTGAAAATATATACAGTGAAATGAATGTATCATCATTCAAGATATGATAACCACATATGTACAAAAAGTATTAAGAATTTCTGGGGTAATACATTCTTTATACTTGTGAATAAAGCTTCGCACAGAGGAAGCATTTTAAACTGAGGTGATAAAAAAAAAATCCTCCCCAATCTGGAATGTCATTTATTCTATAAAACGGTGAACTCATTTTGTGTAAATGGTAATTAGAACATCAAATCCTTATTTGCTTTCGCTTATCATCTGCTATTTGTTAAATCTTTTGAAATGTGTATGGGCTACTGTCAACTTAACCTTAACAGTAATACCAAGAACTGTACCGGTCCTTTTCCTCATTCTCTTCATGTATCCTTTCCTATGGTTCAGCCTGGTCTATCACAAGTAATTAACAAACACATGGCTTTATTGAAAAACCTTTTTTTTTAATGAATATAATCTAATTATCATTCAGCAAGATTCATTTAATGCTTATTAATAAATTTCAAATTGTTAGTCTATATACTTTATGTTTGTATTACAATTTTTGAATTTTATATTAGAAGAATAAAGCAGTAAGTTATAAAGTTATGTTCTTTTGAAATATAGTGAAATATAAATTTATTATGATTGTTCAATATTCTGAATGATAAGGTGTCCCTATTATATTGTTATGGTGCTCAAATTTCGTACTAAAACTTCATTGGACACAGATCTGCCTGGGGCAAAGGTTGAATAACAATATGAGAATACTCAGGTCAGTGAGTGATCAAACTCTTGCTCATTTGCCTTGTGCTCTAAATCTGGTGCTTATAAATTGTTTCAAGATCGTATTCAGCTGAGTACAAATTATTTATGTTAGAACTGCTTTCTTGTTCAAGTCCGTCTTGACCATGGTTTGGACAGTGCTTGGGATTCATGCTCACCTCAGTAGAAGAGCTTGGCCAAAATTTATCATAACCACCATGGCCACTGGAGTAAAAGAATGTTCTCGGAATTCATTATCTTCAATGCTCACCTGCGCAGACTAGCACTTTCAAATGTGTTCACCTGAGCAGAAAAGCGTTCTCAAAATTGTTATCAACATCGTACATCTGAGCAGAATTTGTTATCCACAATGCTCACCTGAACAGAAAAGCGTTTTCAAAATTTGTCATCCACCATGCTCACCTTAACAGGACAGCACAATTTTTTCGATTTCTGATCCGTATCCACTCAGTTGAGTCTGATATCTTTGCTTGAGTATTCTCAGGGATTTTATAACATCATCACCAAGGCAGTGCTAAATTTATATTTTGCTGGTATAAGTGTCACTTGTTTTTCAAATGAAACCTTTTTTTTTAGCAATGTGAAGGTTCATGAAAGATGGTTAAATGTACTAAACCTCATTACATTTGGTATGTAAGTGGTGGTGGCCTTCATTTTCTGTCTTGAAGTCTACAGGTTTCTTGGTTTACAAAATATATCTTATGTATTATTATCTGGTGAAGTGTGCTATTTCATCGGTGACAAATGATTTGGTATTGACACTGTATTATTGTATTGTCCAGGCTCGCAGGAGAACAGCTACCACCCAGGAGTTACTGTATGCTGGGGAATGTGAGAGTGATCTCCCTGTACATACTCTCATTCCAGTCCTTGAGAGGTCACATTCAGCTGATACTCTCCAACCAGAACAAAAAGAAACTAAAAAGACAAATGGGTATTCGGAAGAAAGGGTGATGCCACCTCCAAAAACCTTGCCAAAACCCACCAGGTAAGACTTCTTGCAGCTTCTTTTAAAAAATATACTACCTTGTTTCCTATTACTGGAGGCCCTCTGGCCAAGGGCAGTTTGTTTGAAGAGTAGCCTGTGAGGAAAATAACTTTTCAACATTTTCGAAATGCTTTACATCTAGGTTGTGCTAGTGTTCATTTTTTTTTTAATACACCACCATCTTAAAAGTGAAAAACCGTTAAGCAAGGCATTAAAAACCAATAAATCAATCGATTAAACTTGAGAATAAACTTAATGTGGATCTGTGGCTGTACAATAACACGCTTGGTCTCCTCGTGGATTACATCCTGTGACTCTCTTGTCATTTTTTGGGCCCTCTGGCTTAGGGCAGTATCATTGAGGCATGTTAGAGTACACACGCCACTCTGACTGTACATGAATGTACTCAAGCCCACTTATAAGGCAAATTCCTTGAATTCAAGGTTATATCCGAACTTTAGCTCAATCTGTAAGAGTGGTTGCTCTTGTAAGATACAGAGTTAAATCTTGGAGAAGGCATGTCACTTTTTATTTCTCTGATTTAATGGAAAATATAATTGCAACAAAAAGGATGACATTCATATGAAACTTTTTATGTAGTAAGAATCCTGTGTTGAGGCTCGTTTGATGAAACGCAAGCCCTTGATAGCATAAGTTTTGATAAATATTACACCTGTGGTAATTGTTGTAGGTTGACGAGCCAGCTACCCATAAAAATAGATGGAAATGAATCACCAGGAACACGAAGGAGATCCAATACTGAACCACCTGCAAACCCTGATAGAAACTCACTGTAAGTCTTAGTTCCACTTAAATTTACAATACTTTCACACATAAATTGACCAACTGATAAAGCTAGTGTCTGATCATTAATAGATAAATTCTTGATCGATTCAGGACCAAGTTCGCGATATCAGTTTCTATATACCATAAATCACCAAAAATTGTGTCCATTTATTACATTGCTTAATAAAAGGACTCTGACATTGTGTCTGGGATGCGTTTTCAGAGGAGATGTTTTTCATAAAATGCTATAATCAAAAAGGTAGCAATTTTCCATAATTGAAATTCAAGGTAAATTACATCTTGGAGCAACAGCAACCGGGGAGGTTGGCTGGATGTCGGGGGTGGGGATGGAAGGAATAAGATGTCCATGAAAATGTCTTATACACATTTCTTCAGAAGTGGGCTTGTTGAGAAAAAAACAACCCATAAGAATCCATTTTAAAACATTGCTTTCAAAGTATAACAATTCTTAGTTATTCATAAAGTTTCATTCCTTTAGGATATCAGTTATATCCAGTTAATAACAAAACTATTAAAATTGTCCATAGTCTCACTTGTCGTTGAAGTAGCTTTTTTCCCCATAGTTTATGAGCCGGTATTCCTCCGCCTGTAGATGTTCTATCATTGGTCGAGATTTCACTGAACGTCGCAAATAGTCCTGTAATTGGGATGCTGTTGATCGTCTTACTGATCTCTCTGCTGTGTGTGTCGCCAATGGCAACACTTTCTGAGTCTAGATTAAAAATGAAAGTAAAATTACAACAGCTTAGAGAAGTGTTTGGCTTTGAATTTTCTAAGCTGGGAAGCCCCCTAAACTGAACTGTACATAAAATTCTGAATTTTGAATGCCAAAGGTTGAAACATTTGTAAAAGTAATTAGCAAGGATTTTTTCTAAGACAAAATGCTGTTATATGCCGCTATTCAGAAATTAAGTTTAAAATGGTTTTTATATTCTAAACATTTAATGATAAATAATTCATAGCATTGCATATCACAGTTGTCAAGTCATTTGCCCCAGAATGTTTCTCCAAATTTCAATTGATTCAATTTTGCAAAAATCGTACTGGACTGTTGTATTGCCATACTCTTTTGTCCATAAGCTAGAAGTGTGAGTCCAAAATCGTCACATTCAGCTACATGTCCATTGTCGTGCCTCCTTGTACTTGAATTTATAATTGATACAAACATTTGATAAGCAAACAATTTGACCTAGCTTCACTATGTGAAAAATCATATGAGATTAGCTTGAAAAAATGTCCAGTATACTGTAGTAGACTGTCAATTGCAATGGACAGTTAGACTTGCACGTTGATCAGAATCAGACTGTTCTTTTATTCAAGGTAACATGCTTTGGATCTTACATGTTAAAAGAAATTAATTTTCTAAATGAATAACGATGCTGTCAGGAGATTATATTAATAGAAGCAAAGGTTTGTTCTTTTGTTCAAAGAAAGGTACTTCATATCTATGGTATAAAAAATTCAGATAATAAATAATTTTTTGAAATAAATAACAATGTAGTAAGGATTTATATTGATAGAGGCAGTGATGAACCCAGAATAAAAGTAAGCCAGAGTCTTTGTCATACTGATTGTGATTTTCACAAACTGCTTGCGCTTTAAAAAAAAAATAGATCAAAATAAGCTGTATTGATTTGAAAATCACCAAAATATGGTGCTAAAGTCTTACCTTTTTTATTCTTTTCTTGTTGCTGTTGTTGGGTTTGAACAAGAGGAAGTCACACAATGTGTTATGGGTAATAAGAGATTTGGGGTTTACGCCATACTTTAGTTGATGCTCATTTTCTCTCATTTTCTCTCGCACAGCAAACACTATATCTGTTAACATCTCTGATCTTTTCTTTGGGTCCATAATCTTCATATACAAGGCTTTCCATTTCACGGCAGGGTCTTCATGTTTCTTACTTATCAATGACAAAGAAGCTGCATTGCCTGTGTTAAAATCCAACAGTGACTGCAATCTTTCAAGTTCCCCGGTTTTAGAGGCCGGACGAAGCGTTATTTTGGGGACTACAAATTTGTTTTTACTACTTTGGCTAATGAATAGATTTGGCAAAATTATTTCCATGTTGTCTGTTTCTGCTGGGGCACTTTCTGGCTTACCTATCTTTGAACCTTTTTCCACCAGTTTTGGTAACCGTTTCGTCGAGCAAGAATTTCCTGAATGATATTTTCTAAACTTTGACACTGATAATTTAGCAACATTTTTTCTGGGAACTCCAAGGGATTTTCTTATGTCAGGTAGCATTGTTTTATTGGTGTTTTGAATTAATGGTGTCTCAATTTTTGTGGTGTTATTTCTTAGTTCTTCAACAATTTTAACTTGCGGCACTTTCAATAAACTTGTGCTTTTGTGACAATCAACAATATCTGTTATACTTTTGATTTTGCCATTAAAAATGTCAACGCTTCCATGTACTGAATCATGTCCATGTTTATCACTTACAGATCTACCATCAAGGTTTTCATTGTTAGACTCCATTCCAATTGCTTTCATTTTGTTTTCCAGCTTATTACCCAAATACAGTTTCAAGGTTTTCTTGTCAGATTTTGAAACAGCTTGCAAATTTGTACACCGAAGTTTTTCAAAGTTTTTATTTTTATATGGAACATGTAGATCATACTTTTGACTTTCATGTATATCTTCCTCAACGTTGAAAACTTTTTGATCTTTTTCAAGACCATTTTCGATGAATTTCGGTTGATTTAAAATCATTGCAGTTTTAGTTAGGACAGTGTTTTGTTCTACATCCGAATCTGGTATGTGGCTGATATCACTTTGCCTTGACAATGTGTACTGGGAAGAGCTTTTAAAGCTACTTTCTCTGGAAACTAAAATTCTTCTACCTAGGTCTTTATAAGCCATGATTGCCTCGCTTACTGGAACATGTCCTGTCTCTCTGTTTGGCAATCTAGGATTCAAGTTCCTGCCTGATCTCCATTCCAGTTTCTTGAAGGCATCTTTATTGTCTAAGGGTGGCAAATACTTGGGTTGGTTAAAGCTTGATTGTCGTTGTTGACCATAGAAAAAACCTTTTTCTCGTGATTTAGAGCTTCGTAAATCACAGATTGCTTCTAGGTTGTTATGTGGATAAGTTTTTTCAGTGTCAGCTTTAATCTGTGAACTTTTACGTTTTGATTTACTGTATCTTGCCAGGATTAATTGTTCACTGCTGAAGTAGTTTGGTGATTGGGTGACTTCAGAGTAAATTCCTTTTCTGCCCTCTGTGGTATTGACACCAGTTCTTTTTGAATGCCCAATAGGTTTCTTAGTCTCAAAGCCAATATCATTTTCCCCATATGTTACACTTTGTTGACTCCCGTCTCTGTAAACTTTAGTTATTGAGTGTTGTGTTCCTTGTGGAGTGTTTAATTGATTTTCAAGGAGTTCATTATGTAACATTGACAGTTGTTCTTGAAGTTGCTGTTTCTCATTCTGGTACCGCCGCATGTTCTGCCGCATGTCATCTTGTAACTTACGAGTGGAGGACTCAAGTAGATTCCGGAAATGCATGTTTTGATCGAACAAAACCCTGAAAATGTAATAAAACTAAGTATGACATTTCCACATCTCTTTGGCCCTCAAGCATAGTTTTGCTGTCTTTACTAAGAACAGAAGGAAATCTAATTTCCAACAGAGCAAAACCAGTCAAGTTCTGTGATGGATATTACTCTGGCTATTTAGTATTGGAGTTCATAACTATTATACAAGTGAAATTTTGTTGAGTACTCTACAGCCGGATACAGCTATTAATCATGGCACTGATATTTAACAATGTAAACATTATTCTAGTCACTTCAAAGCATATTTTAGTAATAAACACACATTCAAAATTGAACCTTGTACCGTTGAAGAGAGAATTGCATATATACATCATATTTAAGTTAATACTGAGAAGAAAATAACCTCAGTTAACCTTAAAAGTTGTATTCTTATGATTAACATGATCTGAATGACTATTAGATAGATGATTCGATAAGATATTGTTATAAAAATGTGCATAAAAGTGCAGTTGTGTTGTTGTTGTAAGCCTTTAAAATTACCTGTAGATATGTTAGACCAGGGAAGCATGTAAATCACAGTATGCTTGTGAGAGGTTTTACTTCAAGTTCTGGGATCTGTTTAGCTTGTGTGCCAAATATTTATATAAGGAGATTAATCCTCTAAAGTACAGCTATATCATTATATAACATCATAGATCTGAACTTCAGTTATATAACCATGGATCAGCAAGTAGTTTATATGAAAAGATTAGTGTCCATGACCTGTTGGTGGCCATGACCTGTGGAATGTGTAACTAACATTTGTTGTTTCAAAGGATATGAAGCAAACGAAGCTGAATTAGAAACTGTTAATGATTGTTTAAAATAATCACATTTTATTTATTATACTAAGAAGTTTATTTTTGTTGTCTTTCTACACATAAACAGTGACTTTGTATAGTCAAATAAACTAATAGAGTTTGTGCCATAAAAAATGATGGATTTCCAGTACACAGATAACTGAGCTCAGAATGCTCAATTCAATTATTCTAGTTTGTAAGACTCAAAGAGTGCAATGGGTCTTTCAGTATGTCATGTGTACTTACTAATCCTACTTTGATGTACCAAATGCTGTATTTACTTAACACTGGAGGAAAATTAACTTTCCAACATTTATGAAATGCTTCATATATTGGTTGTGCTACTATCAATTAATGTTGGAATACATTAACTGCCCTAATATAAGTGAAATACCCGTAACATGGCGTAAAACACTAATAAATCAAGCAATAGATGTACTACTCACAGAATTGAGTCCATATGTCGACCATTAGGTATATGAGTGATTCTAAATACACAATGGGACATTCACACTTCACTACCCCTCTGATAGGAGAGTGACACAGCTCCCAAAGCTGATAGCAATTAATAATTTTTGTGTCTTTTAGAAAGTGAAGATTAACAGTATTTTCGTTATTTTGGAATAACACTTTCTTAGTTA
>JARFOD010124936.1:0-14224 GCA_031763545.1 Mopalia muscosa
TATTTTGCTTTGTTTACTCTTGGAATCCCTCGTGAAATGGAATAACCTTTGTTTGTTTGTTCAGGGTTTAAAGTCATACTCAAGGGTATTTCACTTACATGTATATGATGACGTGCCAGCCCAAAGGGTGAAGGAAACCACCCTTGACACCACTGGCAACAAACAAAGACAAGACAGGACAAATATAGAACCACAGGACGATATACAGACACCACAAACAGATCAGCTTCCTTTAACTATGAGAGCACCAGGGCTACAGGACACTCCCTCCAACCACCCGAAAGAACAAATGGAAAACGACATAGATCAAGGTCATGTATCAGCTGACCGCATGATAGAATATGTGTGACTACAAAGGTCAAGGCCTTGATGAAAAAGAATTCCATTGCACCAACGTTACACAACCAAAATAAAAGGTTATCACAAGTGGCTTGGTTTGCTGGGATAGTGTTGACACTATTTAATTGACATTTAAGTATAAGTTCACTAAACATCACTAAAATGTGTAGTATATAATCTCATTTAGTTTTCATCTGTGAAAGATGAGCATGGAAATACTGTCTTTGGTCAGTTGATTTTGGTGATAGTATATATACTTTTTAAATTTATTTACATTAGTGCTATATAGACTACATGAAATGTTGGTTTTCATCTGATTAGGAAATATTTACTTTAGCTTTGAAAAGCGTGGTAAAAATGAGTGATTGGTATTCCTCCCCAGATTCATCATTATAAACTGCTATTTAAATACACATTGGCAACTCCATGTGCTAGAGATGTTTAGATCAGTTGTTCCTACTCAGTCAAACTGTCTGACATTATTTTGTTGTTGTTGTGAACTCTTGACTATACTTAAGAATTTAGTATTGTGTATTGGAAAACACTGTCTAAAAAAAAAGCAAGCATATGTTATTCTTCATAAATAAACCTATGTTCTGAGCAGCAATAGCTCAGTGGTGTTTATTTCACTGGGTCATCTTTCCAAATACACGAAAAGCAGGGTTTTGGGCTAACCACTGAATTTACATATATATTTACCGGGTTCCAGACAAAAAGTCCAGGGGACAAAAAGTCCTAGGACAAAAGACCCAGGACAAAAAGTCCAAAACAGGCAAAGTGGACAAAAAGTCCATTTTATATCATTTTTGAGTAATTTCAGAGTATATTTATTTTCCATTTTATGTCTGTTTTGATGTTTTTTCTTAAAATATTTAAAACAGCCTGCTACAAATTTTACTTAACACAATTCAACTAAGATTTAATGCATACTTAAATTGCATAATTTACTTATTTGTATATCTTAAGTCTTACAATTAACATGTGTATTTTTCTGATATTGTACATATAGAACAATACATATAGATCTTTCTGATTAATTAAGTAAATGTTGCTTCTCTAAAATGCTCTAAAGCTCATTCCATGGCCTGTATCTTAATTCTTATGTATTTCATATATTATGTTGGTAAAAAAAGAGAAAATCCAATTTTTTCAACATCATTTATAAAGTTTGTGAAATGAAACAAATAAATATTGCTTATCAATATATATTTATAGCAATATATCAACATATTGTGAACAGTCCTCAACATGTTGTAATATTTCATGGATTAAATGTTACTCACCACCTAACAGATCAATTTATCAATTTGTGTATAAAATAGAACTCACTTTACGATCATTTACTGTGCTACAATAGGCTTCGTTTTAATTTTACAGGGTGTTTTTTTTACTTAATAAATTTATAACCGATATATTGAATTTGATCATTATTTACTTACTCTGGAATTACACAATTATATAACAAATATCTCAAAGTTTAACCATTTAAAAATATTTAAAAAAATTAAACTTACTTGCTATTTTATGATTTACTCATGTTCTTTTTATTTCATGCTTTATATACCTTTTTATTTACTGTATATAATTATCTTTAAAGTGAATATATTGCATATTTTATGAATGTAAATATATTCATTAAATTGTACAATATAGATATTGTATACACTTTATGTAACTTATCTTAAATAGCTCTACAAAACATCTTTTTGTTCCCTGGACATTTTGCCCACTGGACATTTTGTGCTGGTGCCTTTTGTCCTAGGACCTTTTGTCCTACACCAATATTTACCTATATATTTTAAATAAACGAACAGAGAAAAATTTGCGTGCCTCCACCGGGAATCGAACCCAGGACCTTTGGGTAACAGGCCTATATACATGTACATGAACATATTTGAACATAAATATATATAAAGAAATATTTATATATGTGTTAATGTTAAGTCATAAATTTCAAGATACCAGTTTAACCACATTGACAAGGTGTTAAACAGGCCCCTAAGATGGTTTAACAGGGCTTTAAAATCTGATTTATACATAAACCTGTAAACTTTTAAAATTGTGGTGTGCTTTCGTTTTCATAATTGATTGACACCAATTCTTTATTTGACCAATTTGGTATACTTCATTTCTTCCTGATCTTGTCGGGTGAAACAAAAGCCACAAAACTTCAGTTAATTGGCTTAGAGAAGGTGGACCTAATCCTCCTCCTGGATTGTGAAAGAGACTGATTATCAGACAACTGTTTCGTTACGGCAGAACACTCTCAGACAAATCAATAAACAGTGTATGGCGTAACTGTATCCAATGATACAATGTTCTCCGCTCACATCTGTCACTGAAGGAACAAAATCCAGGCTTAAATAACTTGAGGGTGACAGGATGCCTCTGACAAAATGGATGCCATCTGGTTCTTTGTTAAAAGTGGAATTAAATCAAGTTTCACATATGGCTTATGTTTCTCTACCACCGTTTATCAGCATGACAAATTTATAAAATATACTTATAAGAAAAAAAAACGTTAAACACCAATCAAATAAACAAACAAACAAACAAACAGTATAAGAAAAAAAAAAGAAGCCTTTCACGAATTGGAATAGTTGAAGAGTTTGACAATGGTGGCCTGAAATCTGTCCTGGGTCTGTTCTTATCAGGCTGGACTCGTAGTTTTGCAGGTTGAAGCCTTAATAGACTGCCTTGGAGTAGAATCCTGGGGTATTAGGGAGTGAGCTGAACTCAACTTATCTAGGGTGGTATTAACAAGGTTTTTGTCCAGTTTTCTTTCCTTTTAACGAAAACCCACACTAAGGGTTGTATGTTCGTTTGATTGATTGATTGATTTGGGTTTAATGCCATATTTCACTCATTTGACAGTGTTAGCTCAATGGGTGAAGTAAACCACACTTGCCAACACTGGCAACAAATAAATAGTTGTTGAAAATACCCTTGGGTACGACTTAAAAAGCCCTGTGAGGGAGCGGGTGGGCCCTGGCCCTGCAGAATACTCCCTTGGTTTCCTCGGTCGATCGTAAGAGGCTAGAAAAGAGGTTGTTTTTTGTTGCCCTGGTGTTCTCAGGGCTAAAGGGTAACAAGAAGCAGATTTGTTTGTGATGTTCTTTTTTTGTCCGTCGTCATATAAGTGAAATACCATTGAGTACGACGTTAAACACCAATCAAACAAACAAACAAACAAATATATGATGGGCTTCAACCCTTGCATCTCCACTCTCCAGTCCTAATGACTTGCTGTTTACAGGTGAATCAGCGGACACAAGGCTGTAAGTTATTATTGTGGTGTCGATATCAGGGTAACGATTGTACTTTGTTCCCGCAGTAATGTATCGTATCACCAATCTGTGACGTTCATCTAGCTCGATGTTCATATCAGCGGTAAATATGAAAAACGTGTTGATTGCCATTGCGGTATACTCCTATAAATTAAACTAACCTGCTACAGAAAAAAAGGGTTTGTTTGTTTGTTTGGTGTTTCATGTCGCACTCAAGGGTATTTCACTTATATGACGATGGGTTATCCACTTCACACTGTACACAGCCTTAAAACGGTGGAAAACCGGAGGAAATCTCTTAAAAACCACCCCTGCGATTGCCGGAGCCACAACATGTAACTCGCTCATATACCTGATGGCCGAAAGGCGGAACGAACCCGTGAACGGTAAATCGAAGCATGTTGAGTTCAGGAAGCGCACTTGCTACCGCTGAGCCACGGCCGCGGGCCAGAAAAAATTTTAAAAAAAGGGAAATAACGTTGTTTATTTTTAAACGAACAATTTACGGTAATGGATGTTTTGGAGTGGGATGGGTGGATAGGGAGTAAGGGGAGGCGGCCGGAGGATGCTTTTACTTTAATTACTGAAACTAATTCGTTTTGGGCTCATAGATTTCAATAAAGCTTTTCAATAAAAAGGGGATTACACCCCGTGACTGGTATATAAAGAAACATTCCCGACATTTTGTTACTTTTCAGATTTTTTTCCAAGCCGTTCTGGGTTTTTTCACGGGGTCCATAAAAAAATACTGAATGCCTGAACCTAGTGACGCATCGTGCTTGTTGTATTTAGTGAACGACTAAAGCATGTCCAATTTCTTGTTGAAATGTTGAATTTGAATTTAACGATAAAACAGCATTTCATGTATAACCGGTATGGACTCTTCATTATCCCCCACGGACTGTTTTAATGAAGATTTCCCTTAAGCAACAGCTCAAATGACTTGTATGAAAAGACGTACTTTTGTTGGATAATAAAACAGATTATATGCTACGGAAAGTACGGGGTTTGTTTTCCACGTGTTAATAACCTATGTAATTCAGTTATTTCAAATCTGATTTAAAACACATTGGAAATACCTTAACGCTTGAAAATCATATTAACAATAAGTAGACGATCCCTATTAGGACGATTTGAGATCGTAATAAGGACGATTTGAGATCGTAATAAACCGTGTCCAATTAAATCCAGACTTATTAAAAAATTTTAACACGCAAGCTACTGTCAGAAATCCATCCTTTCCTTATCTGATAAAAGCATAATTCATAAGTCAGAGGATAAAAACAAAGCGGCGACCAGTGAGCGTTCACGCTGGCTTTTCGTATAGGTTTCAGGTACAACTGGTTAAAAACTGTAATGTCATTATACCGTTATTCGCAGACTTTCCTCGAGATTTCATGGGGAGATTTCAGCTCTAAGGCATCATCGAGCCATCTTTTCGCTGATCATCCCGTTTTTCGGGATTTTTATTAAAAGAAGTTTACACCATACATTCACCACAATTGAAATCCCATTCAAGTGTGGAAATGAAATACTCAAATATTTGCTGAATCATAAGCTTGATAAATCCAAGAAAATATCAATTAAAAAACATAATTCTTTACCCACGGGTTTAAGCCAGGCAGATTTGTTTGTTTGATTTGGTTGGCGCATACAGCCTTTAATTCTACTTTATAGCTTATGGACATTCTCATAAAAATTACATGGTTTTCAGGTTGTATGAATTATTGGCTCATGCAGGTAATGATATAGTTTTATACAAAAAGAAACTTAAATTATGCGACGTGTAACACAAATTGTTTCTATTCCATTACAGATGGAGATATGGTTTTGTTTGTTTTTTTGATTGGTGTTTAACGTCGTACTCAAGGGCATTTCACTTATATGACGACGGACACAACAACAGGACATCACAAACAAATCTGCTTCCCGTTACCCTTTAGCTCTGCGAACATCAGGGCAACAAAAAAGCAACCTCTTTTCTCGCCTCTTACGATCGACCGAGAAAGCCGAGGGTGTATTCTTCAGGGCCATGGCCCACCCGCTCCCTCACCGGACCAGATGGAGATATGGAGCCACTGTTCCGATATGCCATCACCCTTGCTCGCCGCACACCGAAACTGTACCAACCAACATACACTCTCAAAAAAAGACATCATAGAGATCATTGCAGGGCTCGAGATGACCAGCCGAGTGATCAGATCGGTACAATCTAACCACCCAAATTGTACTTGGGGTATTTTGTAAACGACTAAACCATGTCAAACTTCTTGACGAAACTTTTGAAAACTGACAATGTGATATAATAATATTACAGTCTTTCTTTTTTTCGCAAAAATTTTCATATTTTTTTAGACAAATTTGTACATTATCCATGATTTCCACTGATACGTTTAGCATAGTACAAGAGTAGTGTTACTCCGAAGAACGAAAGACTCATTTTGACTTCAATATTTCGGCGGTTTATTTTGCCATCATCAGGAAAGTAATGTACAAGGTGACATGAAGCATATTTATAAGGGTTGGATATAAACAAACATGTGATTCTAAAATACTAGTTACAATAAAATGTATACAATAAAAGCCAGTTTTTTGAAGGTATACAATGGAACAAAAACAAAATTGTGTTTGTTATTAAAACTATAAAATCATCTAAGCCATTTAACAGATTAAACTCCAATAAACAGTTCTTAACACATGATCAAAGCTATTAAACTTATCATACAGAGTTATAAAATAAAATAAAATAAAATTATCTTAACAGGATTAACTCCTTGCTGACTTTAAGGCCATGGTTCAACTGTGGTTTTAATCTTCTGATTGCTAGGGCTTCTTTGAAGAGGTGTGGTCATGTTCTCGCTATGGAGCGGCGTATTCGTCACCGAGACACGACGCACGAGGGTGCGGAAGTCAGTACCTTGTGTGGCCGCCGTTAGCTCCAATCGCGTGGAGTCTAACCCATTCTTCATGCAGTGCATGTGACAGCAGCCTCTAATCCTCTATAGACATTCCACTGCTTAACGTGCCGTATGTTGTCCTGCTGATGGAGTTCTCTTTGTCGATCTATAAGGGGAAGCATTTGATGGCACATAATTGCATCCCGATAGCTTACAGCTGTCAGGTTGCCTTATACACCAGTTCACTTCTGTCTGTGTAGGAGATCGTTCCTTCATCTGTGGCGGATTGAGGGGGAGGGGGCGCAACAGGCGCACTTCCCCCCTTTTGGGCCTCAAAAAAAAAAAAAAAAAAAAAAAAAAAAAAAAATGAGAAAGACGAAAAAAAAGGGGAAGAAAGAGAAGGAAGAAGAAATTTTTTAACAATAACATCACAAAAGTTAAATCTGAATCTAGAGGACTGATTGGAAAGTAAACATATTCTAGTAAGGTCTGGCGTTGTGTGCGGTAGTTATGATGTATGTGATCGACTGGTAAACAGCACATCTTATTATCTGAGAAAAACCTTGGGATAGCGATATTTAAAACTCTTAATTCTGGGTCAGGTGGTGGGGCCTCCGCCACAAAGCAAACCTAACTCTAAAACATTATACATACATATGGGCAAATCCAAAACTCGTAAAATAAAGGCAAAATGATCTTGGTCTTGACAATCTAACCAGTTTGGAAACTTTTCAGAAACTTTCGCATCATAAAATAGTCATGTTGTTTATGTGTTCCTTTGTCAAAAAGGATAATAAAATATCGATCTTAATGTTTTCGCTCAGAATATCTTTTCAAATCAGCCTAAACTGCCGCTCTGCCTTTCCACACTATCAGAGCTTCCGGGGCCAAAACGACCACCACAAAACTATAGTTTTAGCTCGTTTATCCAAGATTCCGTTACAATGCTCTCCTTGAAAAGTTATATCAACAATATTTCGAAAAACTTCAAAATCTCGCGAGCGCCGATCAATTAAAATTCAACATATCCAAAAATTATTGATCACTCTTGCATTTTCGTTAGTCGGCAAAAAACGTTTTTTCAACACATTCCGGTCCGACTGATCTCAAAGTCTGTCAGGGTCATGACGGGAAAAAGTAGACAATTTTGGAATGTCATTGCCGTTAAAGTTACCTAAAGTCGCTAGAATAAGAGCAAGTAATAAACAGATGTCCAAAGCTCATGACATTCAATGATTCGCGATAACTTTGAAAAGCGAATATTTTTTTCAAGGTTTTTTAAACACAGTTTGTATTTTGAACGGTAAAATAAAAATGTACAAAATGCGCCGATCGGGCTACATCAATAGACGTCAAACAGTTAACCAAAAACAAAGATTGTGTCTGCAAAACGTATGGCAATTTTATATGATAGAATGCATGTGCTTGAACAAGGCTTTTATATTTGTGAATACAACAGTTCAAAGCTTTGTAAATATTATAGTGGGATTCCATACGGCAATAGCGCGGACCCAATAGAGAGCAACCTCGATGTCATTGGCTGATCCTTTTTTTGTATCTTGATCATCAGCGCAAAGGAAAATATTTTTACTTTTTTATTTTGTTCGAAATAGCCTAGCGAGGACCTCAGAGAGATCATTTTTTGTCTAATTTGTCTGGTCTAAAGTTGTTTAATTGCAAATTTCCTCTGTGTTTTCAAGTCACGTCTGAAATACCATTAAACTACGCTAGAGCTGCATACGTTTGACTCCTTCGCACATGTTTTTACAGAAAATATAGCAAGAAAATCAAGAAAATAGCAATTATAGGTAGATTATTTAAAATTGACAGAAGCAGAACGCTACACTGGATTTCCGTATACATGACGTCATAAAATCGATGAACTTCATAGGGCATAGACTTTATTTTAGAGCTTACATTTTATAAGTAAAAAAACAAAAGTTACAGGGAACCTATTATGAATTGGAGGAGTTGAATTTATTTCAAACCGGACGGTAAATTTAATGTGCGTGTTTGGGGTTCACCAACACTCACTTGAGGGACCATCTAGATGGTTAGGCCTACGCCCCCAGCAGGACGGAAATTAAATGTTAAATCGACAACCGTTCCCGATCGTTTTTGCACATTTTCAACCCTTGTCCAATTATTCAAATCTTCCAAAGATGGTCTTGTACAAACAATAAAACGTTTTGGCAAAAATTTATTTGTGTTAACACTTTTGTCTTCTTTTTGTCCTTTAAAACTGTACCAATTTAGATTGATCATAATCTATCAATCAAAAATGACGGAACAAATTTCGTCGCCTCCACGCAGTTGTTGGCAAACAGTTCATTGCGGCGCCTGTATACGAATTGTCATCAACCATGTCGCTGTAAAGGGAAACGTGACTTGTCGCTGAACCATACTCACCGCCAGTTTCTCAAGTTCTAACCTTGTACATTCGTGCACCAGCAAACGCGTAAACATCGACGTTGGCTTTGCAGAATGGTGCTAACATATGGCCTCTTGGACCGTAAACCTGCTTATCGAAGTCGGTTCAGAATGGTTTGTGCCGTCTCAAACCAGGTACTTGGCCAGATGTCTTCGTTGCTGTGGTGGTTCGGTGACGCAAGTGGACCCGTATAAAAACTTCTGCTACAGATGTTATACAAGGTCTACCAGTTGGGGGCCGGTCTTATGCAGATTCTAATCCCTGAAACCTGTTCCAAAGACGTGAAATAGTGCTCTGTCCGACGTTAATGTGTCGTGCGACTTCCCACTGCGTTTCCCCTAAGTGGAGGCGGCCAATCGCGATGTTTCGATTAGCCAAGGTTAAATCTTGGCATGTTGTAACTCGTATGTGCACATGATTGTCAGAGTTGCAGCTTTAAACACGCATCACCAACCCAGTATTATCTCCAAGTTTCATTTGCGTTCGTCAAAATCAGAATATGTCTTGTCGCTTAACAAAAAATTCCACAGAAACGCACCACAATGTGTGTTATTTTTCTTTTACTGAAGTTGGCCATGTTGATCCATTCCAAAAGCATTGAGAAACAGAATCACCCATGGCCATTGTACACAGGAAACGATATTAAAAAAAATTCAACATTTTCTTCTGACATTTCAACTATGCGTTTCTTTTTTGACAGAGTATATTTTGTTCTGGGGTCCGTGAACAGAGGTGTTTTCTATTCGTTTGTGTTTTATCCGACATATTCACAGATTAGTGTACGGAAATTGTTATCTGTTCGTTATTCTCCGATCACCATCTTTTAAACACGTAAGAAAGTTACGTGACTGATTTAAAAGCGTCTTAATTAACCTCCAGACAGGTCTCTGAAGACGCTGTTTTTTCAAGTTATTGACGAAATACTGCTCTCACATTTTAACATCATTCTGTATCAAAAAATCTTTGAAAAACAAGCGAAATATTGAAACGTTCGGAAATCGGTGCTGTTCGGATACAATATATTATTACTTGTATTTAGATAATGCATTGTATAGACCTAAACACATGTCAGGTCTCCTGTATTAGTCCTTTAGATTTATTATGTTGTGTTTTTACGCTCTACTAGAGGTTATTTCGCGCGTATGATGGTGGTGCTAAAATAACTTATAGAGAAAACCGATAATGGAGTCTTTTGTGCCCTAAACAAAATGGAAATTAAAAATCGCATCAAAGAAAATCAAACAGGATTCAGAAATGGCTATTACATTAGATTATAATTTTTAAAAAAAAGTTTTATTGATCTAAATATTTCCCGAAAAAAGGAACTGTTATGTATGTTTTTAGATTTAAAAAAACTTTCGACTTTTGGAAAAAAATGATTGGTAATAGGCTTGGTGGGGTGAAAAATAAAAGTTATAGTTATTAAGTATAACGATATTAAGTCTGTGTTTTGGTGGAAAAGGAAAATTTTCCCAACTACTTTGACATTGGAGTTGATGTAGAACAAGGTGAAATCTATCACTTTTTCTGTTTGCATTGTATTTAAATCATTTAGAGGAGTGTTTATCAAGATAATCTAATGGAGATCGATAATGGCCATCGCCTATTTATTTAAAACTATTTACTTTTCTTTATGCTGATAACACGTACTCCAGGCTAAATATTCATGCCAATGACTTGACAGCCATGCTAAAGATCTTTCAGTATACTGTAAGAAATCGAAACTAAACATAAATGCTACAATAGAAGTTCGAGGTTTTGGCACAAGGAGAAAACCAAAGCAAATTGTTATTTTGGAATTGTGTTTAAGAAAAATGGAAAATTTCTAGATGCACGTTAACAACTGGTAGCCCAAGGAAGCAAGGCCATATTTGTTGTTCCGAAAAAACAGGAATATTGATTTGCCATTAGATTGTCAGATTAAATTATTTTATGGACTTGTTAAACCAGTTATATTGTACGGAAGTGAGGTAGGGAGTTATGAAAATACGGATATATTGGGAAAAAATGCACCTATGTTATTGAGAAAGAATTGTGAGCCCAAGAAACAGCACTCCTAGTGTGATGGCATCAGGGGAATTAGGCACATTTCTAGCTTTGGATATTAAAATTAAAATGTTAGAATTCTGGATACAGTTGATATGAGGGGATCAGGACAATTTATCATCAACGATGTCTCGTATACTGATAACTGACCGAAGCTATTCTGAATGAATGTGGGGTTGGGTTAACTTTGGAAGGCCAACTGAGAACGGTTAACCCTGTGTGGGTTTTGGCCAAAAACAAACAAATCCTTCTTGATAAATTCAACCAAGAATGCCGAAATGCAGTTTCATATTCATAGAAATCGTCAATGTTTTAAAGATAACATTATTTTTTAAAATTCCCTCGTGGACTTGCCTCCAGAATTCAGAAATACACTGGCCAAGTTAAGAACAACTAACCGTAAAATCTAATTCTTGTCTACTATTATCGCTATCCTTTTTATATAATTTGCAGAATCTTTTTAACTATCCATCACATCAGTTTATTCTTGTAAAGTATCTAGCTCTTTGTTTGTGTAAGTTTTAAGCATACTGTTCCTGGCTTATTTATTTTTTCCCTCGCTATATGTATTGTTTCTTGAGATTTGCGGTTTTTTAGTTGTAAATTGACTGTGGCCTTTTCTGACCGTCAAACACAACTATTTTTTAACAAATTATTTTTCACACATATTATATAAAAAAGATTTTGCAAAAAACAAATGTCGTTATATATGCTTTATTGTACTCAAAATGAAATTGAACTTGAATTTGAACATTTAACAAAAACTAAGCAACCTGTAAGACATGAAACTTATAATTATGCTATAGCTTGCGAGCTGTTCAATCGCGTCAAATGGACTCATGGTGTAGGGCCAATGTCTTAAAAACATCGGAGACCTATGTGCTGAAAACTAAAATATCTCTTATCTGCATAGACTGTAGATTATAAAACCATAAATTTAGATGTAACTAACACAAGCTCGTTTAATTGTTACTTGTTTTTTTTAACGGGCTTTTTAGAAAAAGTTGTATTCATTAATCATTTGACTTGAAGTATTTTAACGCTGGCTGTTATTTTATTTTATCAGAAATTGTAGTAATGTTTATGAAGCGTTTTGCAGCGGTACACGCGATGTTCCAACACTTTTTACTCCGTTTAAAGCTACCTTTAAAACTATTTTAATAGGCGTTTTTAAGGTTTTGCAATAGAATGGAGTTTCAATGGAACTCTTTTAAACAAGTTAATACTGGGGTTTTTTGGTCAAAATTCAGCCCATTTGACTTTTTTAATTTAAATAATCTGGATTTCAGATGAAGCTGGTTGTTATGTATCAGGGTGGGTATTCATAAAGCTACTTAAGTATTTCTTAAAGTTATGAAAAACTTAACCAATTTTCAAACAGCATTTTAAAAACCTAAACACCATTTTGCTTAATTTTGTATGATCCTAAATGAAAGATATAAGTAAAATTTATAATATGCCAACTTAATTATTTCACACTTAACTTTTTATTTATGATCAAATGACAGGCTGAGATTTGGCTAAATAATTCTTAACATTAACAAATACTTAAGTAGCTTTATGAATACGGGCTAGATCATTAAAGATAATTTTGTGACCGAAGTTTTTTAACTTGTTGTTCTTACATGTACACAAAAATGTTCTCACCTGCATTCGATAACGTTGCCGACAAAGCGAGCAGAAATATAATATGGCAAGGATACATTTTTGTTGATGTTATGGCATGTCCCTCGAGATAACTTCTCTTATATGCTACTGAAACAGGATACAATTATAATTTTTTTTATACATGTTCGTCTTAATAAATTACACTGATAACGCCCTTATAGTTCATTGTTTTAAAGATCCTAGGGGTTAATTGGAAGGTGGGCTATGTAATTTATGTCTTTGCCCCAAATAAATGAAAAAGCAGCAACAGCTTCTGCTAGCGGATCAGGTTTCAAGGAGACATATTTCAGTAAGTGATGGTTAATGCGAGGTAAATATATCTACAGAATTTAAACTAGATTATTAGCTATTTTAATAAAAGTTGTGAGTCTAGCATCCGCACTGTAAATCTTGTTGACTCTTAATATGTTTATTGTTGGGTTAAAGTGTTTACTTTTCAGTTGTTATGTTTAATAAAACGTTTAGATATTAAACAGTATGTTTATTCTGTCTGCCGTTACGTGTTTAGGTCTTCTATATAAACATGCCGCGTTGGTGAGCGGGTGGGCCATTTAACATCTGGCTTCCTCAGTTGATCGTAAGAGGCGAGAAAGAGGCAGCCTGTTGGCCGTGGGCTGCATCCCGTGTCGGAGGAAAATGAGATCCTGGTGATTGAGGGGCATCTTGGCTGGCAAAAGGGTGCCACATAGCCATTCTGCTCCAACACATCACTTTGGCTCAATATTCTCCTAGACGGGTGGTCAGATTGGCCCAATCTGATCAATCGGCTGGTCACCTCGAGACCTGCAATGATAAATTATTAATTCCACCGCAATTAGTAACATCCAAGCTGAACAAAAGTGAAAATATATCAATTAGGTTATTACATCCTACCTTTAATTTTAAGATCATTGCAGAAGGCGGTGGCTCATGGGCCAATTAAGTAGGAAACAACAGAATTCATGTTTTAGTTCCCCCCTCAATGAAACGAAATTTTAATTTAGTTTTCTATTTAACTATACCACCCATGAAACCCCCGTTACCTGCTCCTGCTGGTTACCGCAGGAACGCTCTCCTCCTTGTTGGTACTCCGTGAAGGGTGGGGGACATCATGGAATCCCCTCCGAACCCAAGAAATTGTGTTAAAAAGTCTTAGAAATTAATCCAACTTAAAACATAAAAGAAAATTGGCCTAGATTTATAGTTATATCTAGTAAAGACGAAAATAAGCCTGTGTCGGTAATATCGCCGTTGGCTTTAAATAATACATTAATAGCAACGGCAGGAACTCAAAAAAATGTGTCTAAAATGCGGTCTGGTGACATTCTGGTGGAATGCTCCAGACAGCAACTACCGGTAAATTTATTAAAACTAAAGAAAATTTTAGAGTTACCAGTTGCTGTAACACCACATAGATGTCTTAATAGCAGTAACGGGATAATCCGAGGCAGAGACCTCTCTGATTTATCAGAGGAGGAAATCTGCACTGAGCTTTGTGATCAAGGTATTACTAATGTTAAAGTTTTACTACTAAAAAAGATGGCACTATCTTAAAACTTAACACGTACTTAATTACT
>JARFOD010124947.1:0-14223 GCA_031763545.1 Mopalia muscosa
AGGGTTACTATTCCGAGCTACTCTGCATTTGAACCCTTGGTAGATAATTAATGTACAATGAGAGTTTCAGCTACGCCTTCTGGCGGATAAAATGATCAAGGTCCAAGCTAACTCCCGCGGTTTACAGTTACATTCGCCGCCAAATTCACTAGCGAAGTCTTCAAATAGCACAACATCTGATTGGGTGCGTATAAGTTCATACGCATCCAATCAATTGCTTGAAAGCCGTGTCCCATTATACAGGACTTATCCGCCAAGGGTTCAAATGCACAGTAGCTCGAATAGTAACCCTTGGCTAGAGAAGATGCATATATATATAAAGGATTTTTGACTATTCATATTACTCTAAAGAATTATGGGTAATAACAATATAAATGTGTACATTTTGTAACATTGTATAATAGTTTATAAACAGTTTTGAAGTTTTGAAGGCTAGTCAATAGACTAAATCCCGATTGAAAATCAGGTTTCACGCGGGGTTCAGCGTAAGTAAGCCATGCTAACCCAGCACCATGACATGGACAAATCAACTACACTCACCCTACTAGCTGAAGTCCGTCTATTGTAAAATATATATTATTGTGGGATTCTATATTGCGGATTAAGAGAGAGCTACTTCCATGCCATTGGCTGATCCCGTTTTTTGTTTCTCGACCATAAGCGCCTCGGAAAATACTTTTACTTTTTTATTTGGTTCGAAATAGCCTAGCGCTGACTTCAGAGAGAGCAGTTGTTGACTCATTTGACTGGTTTAAAGATGTTTACTTTCAAATTTACTCTGTTTTCAAGTCACGTCTGGACTACCATTGAACTACGCTAGAGCTGCATAAGTTTGACTCATTCATACATGCCTTTTTTTACCGAAAATATAGTAAGAAAATCAAGGCAATAGAAATTATAGATGAATTATTTAAAATTGACAGAAGCAGAACGTTACACTGGATGCCTTTATAATTGACATATTATAAAATCGATGAAATCCATAGCCCATAGACTTTATTTTAGAGCTTACACCATAAGTAAAACAACAATAGTTATAAGGAACCTATTATGAATTAGACGAGTTGGGTTTATTACAAACCAGACGGTTATAATGTGCGTCCCTGGCAGTTCAGGAATTAAATTTTAAAAAGTCAACTGTTCCCGATCGTTTTTGCAGATTTTCGACCCCTGTGCAATTATTAAAATCTTCCAAAGATGGTTTTGGATATAACGAGTTTTTTTGTTTTTGTCTTGTACAGACCATAACAAAGACATTTTGGCTACAAAATATTTGTTTTAACGCTTTTGTCTTTCTCTTACAAAACTGTACCAATGTAGATTGTACTAATCCAGGGGCCGACTCCTTCATTGTGTCATCACATATGTTCAAACACAGTTCACTTTACTGAAGAAATGGACTGAGGAGATTGACTAAACACAGCTACCCACTGCACTATATTTAATTACGAACAATCCATAATAAAAGTCTACCTCTACTTTCAGAATAAGGCCAATTTTGGAAACATAGAAGATTTACTTACTGGTGTAGCGAAAAAGCATCAATTACCGTCGAGCAGTGGGATAAAAATCTAAAACAAGAAAAAAGAATAAAAATCTGTTTACTTTTATCAAGCTGTATTTATAAGGTGTTTTGTGTGGTTTACGTTTTACCTGTGATACTACTCACACTGATTCTAACGACTCTTCACAAACCCAAAGAAGACTTTTACTCGGCATTTGTCCTCTTTATGTAGCGACCGACAACTTAACCTGAATATGATTAAATGGGGTGATGATATTCACCCGACACCCATTGATAAATGTAATCCGGATTCAAGTTGTATATGATTTATGTCAGTAAATTAAAATTTAATTTGAGATCGGTCCAATTCAATTTACACATGGTCGAATCCTTACAGTGTCATTGTAGAATTGCCCTCTGGCTAAGGGAAGAGTAGCAATGCTGTCTTCAGTTAGCACTGGAGGAAAACTAACTCTCCAACATTATGAAAATTCTTCACATCTTCTTGGTTGTGCTAGTGTCAATTATTGTTGGAATACATGTAACCCGTAATATAAGCGAAATACGTTAAATCACGGCGTAAAACACCAATCAATCATTGAAGAATTACACGATACAGCACATAGAGAACAACGGCAGTCAGCAAAAAACCGGAGTCGGTTGTTGCCGGTTTCGATATTCAACAGTGCACACAGCATGTCGGAACATCCCTAGACTATTTCCGTTTTGTGAAGAAACTCGGATGAAGATCTATTTGTTATTATTTTTTTTTTTTTTTTTACATTGCTATATAGTGTCTTGGAATAAAACTAAAGAAACAAGTGTCATGTCCAGCACGGTAGTCGGTCAGCAGGGAATGTAAGCGGCCAAAGAATCCTACTAAACTGTATTACTTTTATTTAGTTTATTGTAACGCACATTGTTGTATTACACAATATAAGCTTCATAGCTTAAGGTGTAAGTGTTGTCCAAATAAAGATTACATATATAAAAAAAAAATAAAATAAAAAAAAGAGCTAGTCATTTCGGATGGCCATCACCGGAGGTAACTGGCATGGATTTACTTTCATCATATGACTGGGTAATTCAAAATGGAGTACCGTGTTTGTTGTTTATATCTGAAGAGCATCTTCGTGTTGATATGATGATGTCATTGGAGCAACATTATTAAAAAAGAAATTACAGAGGACACTTTTTGCTTCAATTCACCTCTGAAATATCTGTACGGATACGGAAAGAGTCGAACGATGGTCTGACTATACAGATCAATGGAAATTGCGGCTCTTCCGCGTTATTTACTTGCTGTCGTAGCAAACTGATAGGTAGGAAATATAGTACTAATGTTATGGTTGTAGACCTACTTGTTAGCAAAGTCCTCTGTAAAGTGACTGGTGACTGAAGGACCCATCAATGTCCGATTGTGGAAGGCATGGAATTGTGACATCAGCTGTCTCAATCGAACAAAGTATTGACCCAGCTGAGTTGGATCCACGTGTTTGCTTTTCACATTGGGTTCTGTAAGGATAAAACATCTTGGTGAAACTAGATTGATTTAGGCTCATTACAGACTGACTGGATCATATCTCTTACTGTACTCAGATGACCGCTGCTCATTGTAAAAATGAAAATTTTGATTTAAGTTACTGTGTAATATAAAGTTGTTGTTATGTCACTGTCATACAGGATTTACGGGGGTTAATGTAGCAATATATATATAGCTATAATTTCTGCGTCTTAGTCCTTAGCGAGATTGATCCGCCGCTATCGCCGGCCTCTCAAAACATATATATGAGTTTTCTTTAATTTTGTGGGGGATACCAGAGACACAATAATCTAACTCATACTTTCTTTCTGGACGTTTAAATCAAATTATAGGGATATATCACCATATATATTGGGATATGGCTAAGGTGGCTCTGACACTAGGAAGCCAAGTAAGAATAGTTGCATATTTGAAGTGTAGAACAGATATAGGCACCCAGGAAACTCTTCTTTACAGCAAGGGTAAACTTTTAACAACTCAACTGCAAGGTCGATGATACTTCTTTTTGTAAATCGAAAATTGAACAGCTGGATACAAGATCATTAACCCGTAGTGGACCAGATCAACATGGCTTGCTTTGTGAGGTGAGGTGTCAGTTTCGTTTTTGTCGAACAAACTATTCTGACAGTGAAGTGATAGTATATAACTTTTTGGGTGTTTCATATAATTCCCTTATTCACTGTCTTTATTGATTTCACAATGGATTTAACTAATGGTCTGATGTCATCGGTGATATTGATAACTGAATGATCGATATCAATGGCGCGTTCGTATTGATCGATATGTATTTAATTCTTTCATCCATATAGATTCTAATTAAGTGTTGATGACGTTGTAGGAATTCTCGACATGGATACGTTATATTTGATATAGGTTAAAACAATTATCGACGCGGATACTTATTTATTCGTAGTAGAAAATTATTTTATCGACGTTGTTTATTCTATTTATTTGGTACTCAAATAGCTTCGAATCTAAGAAGATATGGCCATCTTTGTTTGCCATATTTCTGCAAGTATTATATATTGTTAGGTTTATAACAGATTCTAGAACAGTGAAACAATATAGTCAACTTGCCGTAGTTAATTTGACCTAATAGCTATACTATTATTTCCGGATCAACATTTATGTAGAAAACGCCAATTTAGCCTACCGTTTCCAAGCTCTAGGTTGAAAACATATCATTTGCTGACAGCATGCCGTAATAACAGTTCTGCATTACTGGGATCCCAAACATCGTTATGCTTATATTGCGAGTTAAGGTCAAATATCAGCTCCCATCCTACAGCCTTGGAGAACTCGTAAAGGCGATCAAAATCCGCTTCTGAAGCAAAAGGTACATTGAACTTGATGAAGAAAGACTAATTTTCATCCAACTATATATAGCTAAAGAAAATTAGGGAAGAGATTTATGGGAATCAATATTTGCTGCAATGTGATTTCATAGGATCACATAAAGAGCTAATAGTGTTACAATTGTTTTAATCTGCGGGTTAAGAGGACTGTTTTTACAGCACCCAAGGAAGATCAACTTCAATTGTTCTATATTAGGATTACAATAAACACCGTTACATGCGTCTTCTTAAAATTACCTGTCATGACATGGAAATTCTGATGGGGTTCTTTGAAAACAATATCATCAGCTGAGGTTCCGCCTATCCTGAAATACGCTGGTGCCAGCCTCTAGCTAAATTCTTCACTTTATTGGACCTTCAGTTAAATGCATGATATCGTCAATTATGTATTTAACATTTGACATTTTCTCATTTGCAATATTTTTAGAAATAATAATCGGATTTTAACCACATTCACATATATGTAATCCTGAGTATTCAAGCTTCCCACAGATATATACTTATATATGGTACAGTTTTATGCATAAAAGACTTAATACAACGGATGTTCTGAAAATCGTCCATTAAGACCCAGTTCATTTATTTAAAGGTATTTCCAAATGATTGATACCTAGAAAACGTATAAAAATAAGCCAATATTCACTGAACGATTTGCAACTTGTTTCATTAAAAACAATCGGGGTACTTGTGGAGAAATTGGGATTCGAGCATCTGACTTTATTAAAAGTGACACCTCAGTGATTCTCTAGTGACGTCACCAGGGGACTTCGCCAAGTGACTGATATCTATAGTAAGCTCACGGCCATTTTGTTATTCTACAGATTACCCACTCCCACCTCCCGGAGCCGATTAGTGTTTTTGCGTCATCCATAAATATATGCAGAATGCGTTGTGTAGGGTCGTATTTGGTGAAAGATTAGATCATGTCAAACTTCTTTATGAAAGCTACTACTGAAAGCTCTGATATAGTAATAAATATTCAATCCTCTTAAAAATTTAAAGTATTTGTTCTGGATAAATTTGAATATTATTCGTGTCCCCATCGTCGACCTGGGAATTATTCTCATCCGAATTGCAGGCAATCAATCTGTTTCCGTTCCACCATTTGTATCGGACACTCGTCGTTATCTTCATAAAAAATGTGGCCATAAGATAAAGTTAATGGCTAAATTGGCTAAAGAAGAGTTCGTTATAGAACATTCGCTAAAGTTGCCTGCCCCCATTTGAATTTCCTGCTCAAGCAATCATTCGTGTATCTCCATTATGGAGTCGTCATTATCTGCCACATACTGTTCTGAATGGAGTTTCCCTGTTTATGTCACAGCTCAAATGAAAAGTCGCAATTGAAAAATCGCAATTTTGTAAGTGAATAACAATTTCTAACCGTCGGGAAAACGGGATTTATTTTAAAGATAGTTTATAGTATTATCTCTGTAATTTAGTCACTTGCAATCTTATTAAAAACCCATTTCGGAATACCTTTTAGGGAACACAATTTACCTTCTTGAGTGAAAATAATATATTTTGCATACAGAACATTACTTAAAGTTCTCTTATTTGTTTTAGAGAACACATAATTCGTACAACGAACATGTCATCTTGCACTCTGTATATTCAATGGCAGAGTGTCAGCTTTCTTTTATATCGTAATTTAACAAAATGAGCTTAGACAAGCTTTCAACATTTTGATTTGAGAAAGGACGTGGGGGAACGTAATGTTTCATAACACAAAAAATCTCAACCTTTAGGTCACAATATCACTTGAAACAAAGCCCCTTTGTCAAAGTGTCATATACGTAATGCTATCTCTGTGAGAAGTGACACTTACAAACTTTTCATCGACCAGACGGATACGGTTATTTGTATTAATTGACAAACTGACGGTAGTTGTGTCGGTGAGAAATCTCTTGTTCTTATTCATCGGGCTTTCTAGGCATTCTACCGACAGAAAACAGAGCAAAACGGCTGACGAGAAATAAAACAACATAGTTATCACCACAGATATGTCAGCACAATGCTTAAGTGTAATCCTTTGGTGGAAATTCTATCTTTTTGGGTCAATGGCGTGACAAACAGATGGCTGATAGTCAAAATATTCTGGCCGCATTATTATATTCTATAAACAACCATATGATACAACGGGCTAACTCTTTGGAACATAGAACCTTTGACAAAAAGGTATTTACTGTGCTTCGCATATCTCACTTCCAGATACGAAGTAACATTGAATAAATAAGACGAGGGTTTCCATCTTAAAACGGCATTGTGTATGCCGTTATTTTAATGTTATGGCGACATTATTTCAATAAATAACACTGTCTGTCTTGGTCACATATGTCACAAAAATAGATTGAGCATGGCCTAACTACACTTAGTCCTATCAAATAGGCCGTCGACGTTTGATATTTATCATTTGGACAGTATACCTCGACGTCCTATCCTTCCAGTCAGTTTCTGTATCTGGTTTTGCCGCAAAACATTTTGCGCATTGTTAAAACAAAACTACAGAACAAATTGAGCGATTAACTTACTTTAAACTACCAGGCTGTTAAGTCAACGTATTTAGCAATCAATGTCTATCTTCAAAATTATATTTTTCAGTAAATTCCGCAGAGTTTGAGGGCGTTTTTGCCCAAGAATCTTGCGATAGTTGAAGCTTTTGCATCAAAACGTGGATTTAAAACAACGGCAACGGACTTAAACTATAGTCATGCACTGTAAATTTAATTTTGATGAAAGGTTCCAATCCTTGGCTTCTTAGTTAAGAAAAATAACCCATGTGATTATGTATCATAAGGCATAGATATCTTAATTTTGGGCGCCCGTGTAACTTATAAGGCATGCGCAGAAACTGTTGGTCTTATCACCAATGCATTGCGTGATTTTAGTTTTTAAATCCGCGTTTTCGATGAACCCGCTTCAACTATCGCGATGTCGAGGTCAGTGAGCCCAACTTGTAAAGTTTTTCGGACACAAACATTCTCAAACTCTGTGGAATTTACCGAAAAATACACAATTGAGGATAGAAAATAATTGCTAAATATGTTGACTTCACAGCCTGGCAATTTAAAGTGAGTAAATTGCTAAATTCGTTCTGTAGTTTTAACGATGTGCGAAGAGGTTAGAACAGAAACCCGACACGAAAATTGAGTCCAAGGAAAGAACGTCGAGGTACTGTCAATATCCAAATGATAAATATCAGACGTCGACGGCCTTTTTAAAAGGACTAAACTACACTTAGCGATCCAAATGTAATTACAGCGAGTATGAAGTAATATAATTGCATCATGTCCTGTAGATAAAATATCATTTAGCATGGCTGTATTGCAATGGCATGTAACGGGTGAAACAATGAATAGCTTTAATACATACGTATATTTCTCCAACATGTCACAGATGTATATCATTGCAACATTTTACAAACGTTTAACCCTCCAATATGTTACATATGTATATCTCCCAATGTCACAAACTTATAGCTCACCAACATGTTACATACGTATATTTCTCCAACATGTCACAGATGTATATCTTTGCAACATTTTACAAACGTTTATACCTTAAACATTTTACATATGTATATGCCTGTAACATGTCACATATTCTTATCCCTTCATCATGTCGCAGATCTGACAAGGAATTAATTATCCTTTTAAGGATAGATTATACTATACACCCGTAATTTCTAGGACATGGGGATATCGCTGACAGGGTGGCGGTGCACCAACTCATATTTAGATGCTTGATAAAATGATAACATGTAAAGCCGCCCTTGCACTCATGTTTATTATCGTACTATGTATCTAGATAAAACAAAGGAAGCAAAGATAATTTTGTTGCAATGGAACCAAGTAACCGCCAAGAAAGAATACTTTATTGTGAAAATGTTTTATCGACAAGCTGGATGGTTGGCACTCGGCAGCACGAGGATACCATACGATGTCTTGGGAATCACAATCGGCCAAGTATGTGATGTCACAGGGTGAGTGGCTGGAAAATTGTTTCCATTCATTGTTAGGGTATGGCCATTCAACTTGACAGCACTGAAAAACAATAGAAAACATTTCACAACAGGTTTTCAAATAAAAGAGATTGACACAATTCTAATATCCATTCTCAAATGTCTCTGTATAGCGGATAATGCGTTGGTTATATTCCCATACCTGACGTCAGGCACCTTATCACTCTCACGTCGGAAATTACTTTCGACACATCCTTCGACACTTTCCGTACAGGTATAGTTATCTCGGAGGTCAATGGAAGCAATAATATTACATGAAAACGTGTAATGTTAACCGCTGGCTGTTTTGTTCGCTTGAGAGGAAACGTACGCCGCGGATCTGTATATAAAACAAACTCTTCAAACAAGCTCGTTTTTCGGGTAAAATCACATTTAAACAAAACAATGTTTCTGTTTTTATGTTTAATTATGATGTAGCTTCAATGACGTCACCATATCAACATTCACCTTCAGACGTAAACAAATAACACGTGGATAACTCAGTCATATGATGAAAGCTAATCCATGCGAGTTACTTCCCGTGATTGAATTCAAAATGACCATATCATCGCCAGAGATTATTAACGGTACGGAAATGGCCAAGGGATGTTCAGACATAGGTGATCTTCCATTTGGTAACCATCAAGAACCATCTAGCTTTTTAACACAGACTGTGAACTTTGGAAGAAACCCGCGCCATTACTGTCTTACCAGGAGGTGACGAAGGAGCGCTACTTTTACGAAAGCCACAGTCGCACAAAAAATTTGAAAATGTGTTGTAAGTCAACTCAAAAATGAATACTTTTACTTATTTTAAAATGAATAAACTTGCCAGTATTTTTATAATGTGTTCGTTTGTTTGATTTGGGTGACTGGTATCTGTAAAAAAGGAATTGGATTGAACTACAGCTGCATGACATCAAAGCATAGTCCCAGTGTATTTATACAGCTGTAATTTGTCTAGCTGCCACCGCACAATTAACGCCGTTTTAGTGAATATCATTACATTTAGAAATTCAAAATGGTACTAAGTTAATGACCAAGCGGGCTGTACGTAAGGCACGAAGGCAAGCCTGCTTTCGGTTTTAATCAAATGGTGATGTTCATGAAGGGCATTGTTGTATCGCCTTATAACTATTTGTGCATCAAACACAACCCCGGTGTTTTCACTTACATGACGACTTGGTACAGCCGTCCTTTGGTGAAAAGCTTGGTGGAAACCGTGCGAAAAGTACAACATGAACAGCGCTCCGGATTAATCCCCTTATTTATTCTAGATCGACAGACGTCTTAGGACTTGTGTATGCAGTGTACTTTTACAATAGAATGTGGCCTCCCGATGGCTTTATTTGGCTCACCTTGAGGACATTTCACTACCTCCGTTGGTTAAGCTGTACCACTCATACGTCTGACCATGGTATGCTGGTATGTTTAACCTCGAATCCGTTCTGTACAAGTTTAGGTAGTAAAAGGCAATACCACCGTGATGGGTCAGCCTAAACATGTATTTTCAAAATTATAAATAATAAATATAATTATTAAAATAACAGAAAACCTTCAAGAACTACAACAACATTTTACCCGGAGAGTAGGGGACCGTTGATGGGACAACATGCCGAATTGGAACTATAGTGTAATACGGCCATACAATTAAATTACGTTGTTTCATAGAGTAAGAATTGTTTTTACTGAATATCTCAAAGCATTTGGTAATTCAATACATGTAGATAATGTGAAGAAGCATTGGCCAATATACAAACGCAGGCCATTAACTGACTGTATTGACGCATAGCAAATGGTAGAAATTGTGCGGACAATATTGTAGTTTAATTTACATTTTAACCACAATAATGACTGCAGATCATGACCCTCACTAAACACATCTTAGCATTGACCAGCGGAAAGGACTTCTGTTCCTCAATAACAAAGTTACTTACGAACAGTGGGCATAGATCCGGAGGTGACTGTTATGTTCAGAAGAAGATAAGTGTAGAACTTTTGTTCCCACAGTTCTCTTGAAAATGTATGTCAGCCAGTACTCCTGGAATGAAGGAAAGTAAGTAGTTCAATGTTAATACTTATAAATACATAAAATAAATTAATAACTAAAATGGACGATGTTTCAATGATTTTACTTATCCGTGAGTTGTCTATTGTCAGTCTACAATGAAGCGAATGCTGTACTGAAGTTGTGGATGAAAAAGGTTTCTCAGTGAAAGGCCTACTGGCAACCAAACGTTGTTTTAGACAAAACCAATAACCATTTACCGGAGTGGGATTATCGTGTTCATCCGCAAACCCATTGAAGGTTTGCCTGGCAAGCAGCGAGACACCATTCGTGGCTGACATTCCAATAGTATCAAGCCATCTGCAAAATAGCACCATAAAGCCTTATCCCCAACTCTTACCAATACAGTAATTGCGTTTCTATTCAGATGATCATTTGTACATCTCTCTTGTAGTAAAAAATTTATATTCCGATTAGTATGATTAATACCTCAAATATTTCAGTAGATGATTAAGTATATAGCTGTTTGTATATAAATCATGGTTTAAGCTTCTACATTGTTATTGTAATGTTTATTTATACAAAGAAAAATATAATTTATTTTGTTTTATTGAGCCTATAATAACTTACGGGAATCCAGCGATGAAGCCCGCCGTGTCTGGTGGTGAGCGACTCCAAGATAACCCTACCTCCGCAAACCAAAGAGTGTGTGTACCTTTGGAGTATTTGTTGATGAGACTTTTGGCTTTGTTGATGGTTCCTGTGATGCTGTTTAAATAACTCGGATCCATCATTCTTGCTGGTGTCAAAGAACTGCCCGACCCGTAATAGCTGAACAGAATACAATCCTATATCACAGTAATGACCGAAAACAACAACAAACCAAAAACGCTAGTAAAGCAGATTACATTAGCGTAAAGCCCAAGTTAAATTGTCCCGCTAAGTGTGGCCTTGTAGCACTTCGACTATGTTGACCTCTATGTCAGAGACTACTGAGCAAGTAACTACACAGTTATAGGTTTATTTTTGGAAGTGGGCATATAAAAAAGAGAGATTTCTATGTTACTTTGTTTGAGATTCCGCATGACCATGGATGAAAATTTGACATAATCACATTAAATTATTTGACCTGAGGTGTACAAAATCTTATAAATAACTGGCACATATGTAAAATATTTTCTTAAGAAAGAAAAAAAAAAGTACTCCCTCCCCCAAACGATTATTGTTATTGTATTTTACCCATTCGATGCATACTTACTGATGAACAGTTATTGCATTTAGAACCGAGGACGCACCCGTTAGAAATCTAAAGTGAAGAGGGAAAGGAGTTACACATCATATATAGAACGGAATAAATAATAATGATAACTGGTACGTTCCATTTAAATGTATGATGTTTAACATCACACACAAAACCTAATGTTTCGAGTAGACATATTGCAAGAAGGTAATCCGAATGCAAATAAACTGTTTTGACACTGTTATGTCCTCCGTCGATCGCGACATAACGCACCGTCATCGATGTGAGGTGATCTACGAAATAAAATGCGCAGAGTTTTATAGAATTCCATATATTTGGTGACAAGCCTCCGTATTTCTTAGCTCATCCAAGGCGAAATTACGAAAATATTCATTCATCATTTTACAAGTTATTAATAAACAAACAACTGCGCAAACTAGAAAGAAACAAACAACCGACTATGGATGGTATAAACCATAATTTAAATGTTAATACTGACGGTCCCATAAATGACTCCCAAACTCCCTGTGTAATTGCAGGACCAATGAGTCGTCTCCCCTTGAACGATGAGTAGGTGGACATCAAGTTTTTCAGAGTGACGTAATCATGTGCAGCTTGGTCCGGGTGTACGCTATGAGCATAAGCATCCGGTTCTGAATCAAACAGAAAATATACTAGAGCTATGACGTGTGTCCACCTGGGTGTTCGTTTTAATCCGTGAAAGTCTTGGAGACGACTTAACACTGGAATTGGTCACAACTTGCTAAGCGAATACAGTATGTCTAGTCTGGCTGAAGAGATTCTCACAGATTTGGATTTTATGTTAGAATGTTTATTATTTATATCTGAAACTATGAAATCTTTTTCTTGATACAAATAAATTATTCATGTGAATTTGCACACTTGTTCATACGTTAGGAAAAAAAAAAACCCCAACAAAAAACCAACGCTGAGTGAAATCCGCTCCAGAAGGTACATACACTGGTAGTATTATACATCGGGATTTATCATAAACCTGTGTGCTTGTCGAACGATATAGATAAATGCAGATATTTTTTTAAAAAGTGATAACTCTTATTTTGTAAGTAAAGGATTGTCTTTTTCCCTGAGTTTTACTCGGCATTTGGTTTATAGATGAGAGAAAAAACATTTTTTTAAATGAATATTGAAAAGAGAGTTCTCATTTCCTATTCCTTTACCATTGCCCAATTCTAGATCAAACACATATCCCTTGCTGACGGAGTAATCTAGGAGAGCCTTTGCGTTGCTCGAGTCCCACACGCTTCCTTTCCTCAGACGAAGGTTCAAATCAAAACTCATATCCCAACCAGCATTCTTAGCGAAGTGATAGATTGAATCAAAGTCATGCACTGAAAAGGAAAATATCAGTGTCTATTATTGTGTGTATAAATGCAAATCTTCATTTATGAGCACACACAAAGAAAACGCACGAAGGATAGTAAATTTGGCCACTTGACAAACAAATAAAGAGACAAACAAAGAAAACAAACATTTACACTGGAAAAGAGAAGGGGGTTAGATGAACACCGGAAAGTCAATATTACAAATACTATTACATTAACAGACCTAGTGTCTTTTTATTATGTGATCCACAAGACTGTCACCGATACCGATAGGAAAAGATTAACGTCTCTCTCGGTACACTGGGTCGTATTTACAGATCTGATGTCAATTATACAATACTTAAAGATCGTAATATTGATTTCTTAAGTGTATAATGCAAAGAACATATTCGCTTTGTGATATTTAATGTTTTATACGCCACTAGTGACAGAGTCAGTAGTGTCTTGTCCATGGCCAACCGGCACTAGGTATAGGACTAGCATCTGAACATAAGTCGCCTGAAAATGTTCTTAAACTTTATAATTTCCACATTGTATCGGTTTGTAAACTTGAGTCACTTTAATAAACAACGATCCAGCAAACAACATGAAAACGACGTCGTTGATTTGACGCCATGCATGTTTACTGACTTACTGTTCAAATTCCACTACCTATTAGGATGGAGTTAACATAACTTGTTCTGGTCATGTGCCAAGGTATTTGATTGGTTGCTGTGCCAAATGTTCCTGCTGTATTCATTAAGTGTGTACTAGACCATACCTGAAATGGTACTCATTCCTGAGTGAGTATCTCTGAACACCAGTTTATCAGCGTAAGTGCCTCCTACCCTCAAGTAAGTGTTCACCATACCTTTGGCAAGAGCCTGGAACTTCGCAGAACTGATTAAACAAAGCGAACACAAGCTTATCTGTAGTTCAAGTGTGCTTTGAGCTAAGTTTAAAAATCTAATTAAACAATTTCGATAGCTACGCCATTAACATAGGTCAAAATATTAGTTCATTATTCAGCATGGCTGCATCTTTACACAAGTGTTGAATGGCGTATTATAGAAACACAACTGTTGAATGGCGTATTATAGAAACACAAGTGGTGTATGGCGTATTATAGAAACACAAATGTTGAATGGCATATTCTAGAAACACAAATGTTGAATGGTGTATTATAGAAACACAAGTGTTGAATGGCGTATTATATAAACACAACTGTTG